>KE598567.1:647198-755065 GCA_000444155.1 Cladonia macilenta KoLRI003786
ATAATAATAATAATAATAATAATAATAATAATAATAATAATAATAATAAGATATTCTATATAATAATTAAGTATTATTATTATTTAAGCCTTATAAATATTATATACATAAAATTATTTTAAGATATAGGGTATAGAACACTATCTATTATAGTTACTAAAGATATATTTTATTATAGTAATATCTTCATCTAGGTACTAAGAGGCGCTTATTACTTAAGTTAAGTACTCTTATACTCTAGATTTCAATAAAAATACTACCTGATAAAAGAAGTTTAACTATTATTTAGTATAAAAAGAGTATACATAAATTAAGTATCTAAAATAAAATTTAAATATTAATAAAATATTAAATAATAGAATTTTCCTAGTTTAACATAGTTATTTTAAAATAGTTGTTAAGTATAGCCATTTTTATTTATTAGTTAAATAGGGTGTTTTAAGTAAGATCTAGTATTTTAGAATTATAGAGTAGGTAGTAATCTTTAAGGTAGTAGTCTAGCCTAGAGGCTAGGCTAATCTATCTACCTATTATATATCTTATTAGACTTATATGCCTTATAGGCCTTATATAAGCCTTGTAAGCCTTATATAGGCTATGTAGGATAGATAGAGCTTATAGAGTATATAAACTAGGTAGGAGTATTTAAATTTAGCAATAGAGTAAAGCTTAATTAGTAAAGTTTAATTAGTAAAGTTAACTAAGTAATACTCTACTCTTCCTTCTATAACTTATTAATTAAGGATAATTTAATTATATTTTAATAGATAATAAGTCTAATTTTACTTATACAATCTTAGTAGTTAGTTATTACTTATTTAATTTTATTAATAACTATTAAATAATAAATTTCTTAGTATTTATAAAATATTTTATTACTTAAATTAACTTATGAAAGATTATTATAGCTCTTTATAAAGTAATTAGATTTTAATTATATAGATAATCTAATCATAAGATATTTTATTTCTAAATACATCTTTAATTCTAAGAGTACTATTATTAGTTAGTTCTTAATATATTAGCTTATTATTACTTTATCTATATATAAGACTAAATACATAAGGTAAGGTACTATATAGGAAATAAGTAATTCTATAAGAGCTAGTTAAGAGACTATTAACTACTTATTTAGTTAAGTAGTATATCTATTATAAAGAAGAATTATAAGGGCTTAACTATCTAGTAAACCTCTATTAATAGTTTACTAATAAATTTGCCTATTTGATAGCTATTAATGTTTAACTTAAGTTAAGCTTAATATTCTATTAAGCTACTATTAATAGATAGTTAAGCCTTTATATACCTTCTTTAAGTATTAATATACTACTTAATCTAATAAGTAATTAATAAGCCCTTATAGAAACATCTATTTCCTATAAGGTAAGTAGGTTAATATTATAAAGAAAGTTATTCAACATTAAAAAACTTTTTAAAAAGTTAATTTAAATTATCTACTATTATCTCTTATATTAATTTAAAAGAAGTAAGTAAAAACTATATATTTATAAAAGTTTAAATTATTAAAATTAATACTACTTATATTATTATATTAGCTATAATTATCTTTCATTATAATTAAGAAGTTATTATACTAGCTAAGAGCTTTATTAAATAATAAGATGAAATATACATTTCTTAAGAAGTATATTAATAATTAATAAATAAAACTTAAAATAATATTTTAGTAAGAATATAATAGCTAATAAACTTACTAAACTATAATATATTTAAGTAATTTTAGTAGTGTTTAAGATTAGAATAAGATATATATTTTATAAAAGAAGTATATAACTAATAAAAGCTTATTCTAATAGAAGTTTATTTTAGTAGAAGCTCTTCTTATTATTCTTTTATTTATTTTTATTATCTTTTTATATATTTATATTAACTACTTAGTATTAGGTGTTAGATTATTTAATATTTTAATAAAAGCTTATCTTTTTATTATTAATAATAGAATAGATGGATAGCCTTATAGCTTAAGTAGAAATAACAAAATTTTAAGAGCTAAGATATTATCTATTAGCTTGAATAAGTAAGCTATTAAATATATTTTAATACTTAATAGGATTCTTACTTATAAAGCTATTTATCCCTTACTAATTAACTAACTTATACTTTTAATATAAAAATATAAAGAATATATTTAATTTAATAAATTCTTATTAATTAGATACTTATATAGAAAGAGAGAAATTTAGAGAATAAGATTTAAAATAAAGTTTCTTAGATTAATATTAAAGTATTATAAATAAAGCTAAAGTATATATTATACCTTCTTTTTATCTCTTTTTATCTCTTTAATCTTAAAATTAGTACTATAGGTTCTTTAGCCTTTAGAAGAATAGCCCCCTAATAGAGATGGTGGGAACGCAGGCATAGATGACACTAACTTTGGAATGAGTGGTTAAATTCTCCCTAGGCGAAAGGGAGGTTCGTAGTGTTCAGGGTTGGAACAGGAGAGGTAGCAACAGCAGCAGCAGAACAAGCTTTGTAATTGCTTACGCTTGAATGACTCGCAACAACGCCTTGTGTCGATTCCTAGTGATCTACTGGCTTAAATCTCAACGTCTTCTATTGGTTGACCGGCCAAATCCTCAGCCTCAAAGCTCCACCACGTCAGGCGCGTCATTAATGGCAGCCCGTCATTTCAATGACAACCGAACTACTAGGGCAACCACATGTAAGATAGGAATTGTAGCTGCCTAGATAGATCTTGCAATATTAGGAGACATGCAGTACAGGACTTGGATAGGGAACCACGCACCTATCACTAGATGTTGAAAGTATTAGGTCGTTTGGCCCCCAAGGGACCTGCAGTATCTAGCGCCTAACTAGAGGACTGCCCCCAAGGGAAAAAAGGGCTGGCAAGTTAATCGCTGGGGGTCCGGATTTGCCGACGCAAACCTTAAAAGGTGAGGGCTACCTATGATATAGAGGGCTAGAAAGTAGGTAGGGCTAAAAAAATAGTTAATCCCATTATCTACCTAGTCTTTTGTGATTAGGCCTCCATTAGTGATTGCTATAATTTCGGCATGATAGAAGTCACATATGTCGTACAATAATTCTATCAACTCAATCCTCACCCCATCTGATCGTCCCTAGAGTGAGAAAAGTGAAAAGCAGCTGCACTATCACAATCAGAACTGTGCCTCAAAGATTGCATTTTGAAAAGCACCATCTGTAGCTGCACATGATATGAGTGTGAATGCATCGTCATCTACGATAATAAGGGTTTCAGTAGTTACAATATCCGGCAGCGCTGCGGTGCAAACTGTGACAATCAATTCGAAATTCCCGTTTGATCAGCCGGTTCCCTGGTACCTTCCTGGCAGCGACTACCTCGATTGTGCATTTTGGTCACGGCAAATTTCTCACATTTGAAGATGTCATCTACGTCTTCCAAGCTACGACCAGCCGTCTCTAGATAGAAGAACCAGGTTATTGGCACAAAGATCGCGTTGATGACCGCCCAAATGACAAAGACGGTAAACGAGACCAACAATGGCGGTAGGCGTGATGAAGACGGTTATGGAGTTGGATAGCCAATGGAAATCTACGCTCATGGCAACGCCTTTATTGCGTATGCGCTGTGGCATGATTTCTGAGGCGTACATCCAGCTGATAGGCAATATGCCGAGGGAGAAGAGGTTAAAGAAGAGGAAAGCGAAGGCTGCGAAAAGCCAGAGGGTCTGATGGGCGGATACGAATTAGCTCTTAAACACACAGAACTGAAGGGTGGCATATTTGTTAGGGTCGAGGCGTGAATTTGGTCAATCTGTAAATCACCTGGACGAAATCGTGGATCGACTGACTATACATATGGACCAGTCCATCTACAAATCAACTAGTCCAGATACCAATACCTAATACGATTCGACAAGAGTTATTCGTAGAATAGTCATCTTCCGCTAGCGAATACTATGGGTCGTGTATGGAGACCGAAGAACATGGGTTGCTAATTTAAGCAGTCATACATATCGAGTGGTAGGTCAGTTCATATTCAAAAAGAATTGTGGTTCGAAGAATCGATCGACTATACTCGGTTTACCACAATCTGGTTTGTGAATAATAAGAATCATTGTTTTTGCCGGTTGCATCAGAATCAAGCTAAGATGCTCCTTTCCCACTTTGTAATCGTTTCTTGAATCGGCCTAATGCACGCAGCACCACAAGGAATTCCTGACTGTGCTGACATCCCCACCAACCGAGACGCCACACAGATTGGCACTCAGTACCTCAGCATCCCTGGCTGTAGTAGCAGCAGCAGTGGAGGCAGCGGAGACAACGGAGGCAGTGGAACCAGCAGTGCAGCCCATGACACATCTCCTTCCAGCACGGCCTCGCAGCCGCCATCCACAAACACCAACAGCCTACCCATCCAGCATAATTCAATCCAGCAGCAATCAAACAGCTCCTTCACACCTTACTTCCTCATCATGCGAAGTACAGCAGCTCGTCCAGCATGTCCTCCCGCAGATATATCAGTGCTTGAGCCGTAGAGCTAGCTGAAAGCCTCGGGATGGGGCTGTCGGACCCAAAGTTGTCATCAATGGCTTCACTCGGAGTAGCGAACGAAACATGTTCATTCCTAAACTTGATCCACTGTCCGTCCTTTCGTGGCTTCAAAAAGACAAAGGATTTGCCTCCCTTTGTATCTCCTCGATGAACCATTACACTGGACTAGCTAGTCAGTCGGATAGAGGTACGAGCGTGGCAGGGGTATAGCGACGAAAGATTTCTCACCCATGCAGCATATAACGAAGTGAGGATGCGCAATTTACGTCGAATTTCATATCGTTGTCGAGAGTCAGAATTGCTGGGAACTTGTAACAGGTGTGCACCTGCAGGACATTATCGTCAGTCACCACGTTAGCAAGACTATGATGAGGTAACGCCGGATGATTTTGCGTCTCATCATCTGCCAATCGAAATAGTACGCTGGACGGCGTAGAATGCGACGAGAGCTCTGTTATGGTAGACCCGTATTTTCCGGCATACCCAGCATAATTACGCTTACCCATGCAAGCGTCGGGGTCAACGTACCTTTTGCGTTCCGGAGACCCGGTGGTAGGTAAATCTTCTTATCTCTACAATAAATATCGGCGCTGTATTGAGCAAACTATAATGCCGTCCTTGATCTTCATGCAGCCATTCGATGAGACCTTGATGAAGATGCTTTCTGCCATAAGACTCAACTTGGGCATCTGGTAAAATATTGTCAGCTTCCTCAATCGGACAGACCACCATAACAATTATTACAGACATGTAACTTCTTCTATTGTGGTCATGGAGCGGAACGATATCATAAGCATGGTGACAAAGCCTTGCTTGATCAATGCGCCATCCGGGAGTTTTTCTAAGAACTCAATCATTTGTCGCATCATCTCTGTCGCATCTTTAGCTTCATCCAGCTGGGATTTTGCCCATCCGAAGGCCTTCGTCAGCTCTCGGGCGGAAACAACATCCTTTGATTGCGTCATTGCGTCAAATAGGGTTTGCAGAGCAATTACAATGCCTGACTTTGAGCCACTATCCAGGAAAAATTCACCTTCTACTGGTGACGCCGATTCAGCCGCACTCTCGCCAATGGTCTGCTTGTATCTGTCGATCGCCTGGTTTATCAGTATTCACTTGGAAAGCAGTAATGGACTTGACCCACCTCTCGAACAGGTTTGAGAATGTAGAAGACCTGCAAATTCGTATTCAAAAATCCAGTCTGACCCTCATTCAGAATGCCAACGAACCCAGTTGGTCGATCCAGAAGTTCGCGCAATTTGAGGACTCCACCATGGCTATCGTCGTCCCACGATGCCACATTCTGTCCATATTTAGCGTATGCTTCAGCCTTCGCCCCATGTCGTAAGAGCAGCACAACTATGCCGGCGTCTTTGCGTTTGATTGCCTGATCAAGTACTGTCCAATCCTCGAAGTCTTTATCTGTAACATGGGCCCCATTTTCGAGCAGAAGCTGTGCCGCAGAAGTATGTCCATGTTGTACCGCACGGTGCAATGCAGTCTCCCCCAATCCAGTAATAGCGTGAACACTTATGCCTTTCCCTAGCAAAAATTTGACGACTTCTGTAAAGCCATAACGGGCAGCAACGTGAATGCCGGTCTCAGATCTTTCATTCTTTTGAAACCAGTCCAGACCATCAACAGCCTCTAAGGAGGCTAAAATTTCAGGTAGGCCAAAAGCACATGCGGTAAATAGAGGATTGGCAATATGATTTGTGGCGACGCTCAAGAACGTTTCTACTAACGGATTATACGGGTCGAGCGATAGGGCAAAATTCCGTAGATGAATCATCCAATACCCGAAGCTTGCTTTGATCTGACGTCCACTGATGAAGAAGCTCTGGACTCTTTCGTTAAGACTGGTTCTGCGGTTACTTTCACCAACGCACTTGTAGTGGACGATCCAATACCATGCAGCGTATTTAAACGATGGTCTACATTGAAACGGGCCGAATATCGGACTGCTGTCCAGCGGCTCTATGTCATAGAGATCAAGGCACCGCCTTACTGCCATCGTGTGTAATGTGTCATTCTCGAATCCATCTCGACCTTCGAAGAAGTCTCGAACTGAAACATGAGCAAAGCGAAAGCAATTAAGCTCCTTATCCAACACGACGAGATTACAGCAGACGGACAAGACGTCGGTGGCATTTATCACATCATCGAAGAGAATTCTTGCAGAGGAAGACACAAGGTCTACCAATTGTTCCACTGATAGAGAGACTTGTGCGCACAGGAGCCATTGCAAAGTATGAAGTGCAATGGATCTGCCTCCTGGTTCCGTTTTCTGGATCTGGTCGAAGATCAAAGTGTACAGTTCAGTCAGTGTTTCTGGGAGGCGATCCAATGCATTTTCTACATCGCTTGCAATTCTCATTCGAAGAGGGTTGCATAGGTTTTGAATCTGTAGACTTGCCCACCGAAACCTTTAAAAGTTATCAGTACGAGCTCGCAGACTTGGGTGTCTCTTACATGCCCCCCGCACCCTTCACCAGTTTTTCCGCAAGGCGATCCCTCAGTTCCACAGAGACAATGCCATTCAGCAACCTCTGATCCTGGATCGCTTGCTCAAGCTCGCATGACACGAATCTTTCGATGTCTTCGCCGTTGTCTAACGAGCTGATTTCAACGTTGGGGCAGCCTTCAAGTCGAGATTTGAGATCTGCATCATCTCGACTAGAGACTAGGATCTTTATGACGTTCGGAGATTGTTCTTTGATTCTTTCCAACGCATTCAGTAGCTCGTATCTTCGGGTTGGATCACATTCATCAAGGGCATCAATCACTATTATGGCCGGGATTTGATCGGTCACTTCTACTATAAGATCAGTGCTGTATTTGGCTGACAGTTTCGACGGCTCTAAGCCATCTTCTTCTGCATCCAGCTTCCTTTTGTTGAATTCCCTTATGACAGGTCCTCTGATCGGTTTGTTTGAGTCTCGACATGAAAGTTGCTTCAATATTGCTCGCAACACTTCTTCGGGATCAGCCCTTCGATGTTCTGACGCATCCCTTGCACAGTAGAAAAATGCGAGCGGCGCGGAGTTTGTTGTTTGTTTCTTTAAAATGGAATCAATGACAATGGACCTGTAAATTGTCAAAGGTCGCTTCTTCGACAAGGGCGTAACACAAACATCAACTTAGTCTTGCCACAGCCAGCTGCAAATTTAGGATGATCAGCTAAATCAACGAGTCTCTGCGATCGACATACGAATACCGTGAAGCCATAATATCACTGAGCAGCTAGAGGTGCTCCATTCTTTGAAATCTGCATGACATTGCAGCCATGTGCCAGACTGATCAAGAACATCGCTTACTGAATTCTTATGATGCTCGCGGTAAGGCACAGTCGAAAGCCAACGAAGTATCTCCAGGCGCTGATCCCTGGCAAGGCTATCGTGAATCTCAGCCACAGTATCAATGACACACTGCAGTGGCTGTTCCAGGGAGTACAAGATTTGTGCAATCTTTTGGAAGTCTTTAGATTGCTCAATTTTGTCGACAATAGAGAGGCTCCTAACAGCCTTCTGGGTAGACTCCACTGTTGTTCGTAGTGATTTGTTTGAATCAAAGATATTTTGCTGCCTTTCTGCGTCTATCAATTGACACCAGTGCTGTACTTGAGAGTGCTCCACTGCAATTGTACTTTGATATTTATCGATACCAGTCTCGGATGTAAGCAATAAACTTCTGCCAGCTCGAACTGTTGCATGTTAGCAATGAAACATGATGATGAATGGCGCTACAAACTCAAGGTGCTTTGCCCATAGTATCGAAGAGCCGCAGAAAGCAGGGTCAGAATCGCCGCATAAAGGCGGACTAGAGCTCCTCCAAGGTTGTCTCTAGCCAAAGACGTCTCTTTTAGATAGAGAGCTTCGATGATGCTACACCGCGTAATCGACTTGGAGCACATCTCCAGGCTCTCAGCCATCGAGCCAAATGTTTCTACGTCATTGATGGACAGCTGCAGGAGTAGGCGAACAGCCGCCCATGGCAAAGCAGCATGAGCAGTGTCATACTGAACGGCAACATCTCCGACTTCCTTGAATTTCTGTACCCATTTGATCAACTTCTCACACACGTCCCGCAGGATGATGACATCTCCGTTCTTCCGCTTGAACTTCCAGCGCTTCTGCATACAAGTTTGCCGCTTCGATTCGGCAGCGATGAGGATGTCTTCCAGAATAGCTGGCTTTTCCGAGCAAGAAATATCAACGGCACGCCTATCTTGGTCGCTCAGGGTCGCCAATGCCACTTGCCAGAGGTCCTTGGAAGCTGCCATTGTGCTCAAGCTAGACAGAACCTTGTCTCATCGCCCATGCTATTGCATTCTGCCGTTGGGCTATACCACGGTAAGATAGGATAAGCGAGTAGCAAACACAGGAGGAAGCGGCGTCGACAAGCTTCCCAGCGTAGCGTAATATTTTAGCACGTCTTGGCTTGCGTTAGCGTGCTTCTATGATCTTGTATTTACAGGGAATGATAAGATAAGCTGCTATCCCTTTGTCGTCGCTCATTACTTTGTAGAACGCGATGCTGCCTC
Organism: Cladonia macilenta KoLRI003786; assembly: GCA_000444155.1. Lineage (NCBI taxonomy): Eukaryota > Fungi > Ascomycota > Lecanoromycetes > Lecanorales > Cladoniaceae > Cladonia > Cladonia macilenta. The sequence continues at coordinate 656,263 of KE598567.1, forward strand.
TTGCTATCTCTGTATCTCATTGTTGGTAGGCTTTCCTAGAAAAAGCTGGAATGAAGAACGGGGCAGGATGGCGAGACAGCAAGAGGATCCAAATATTAGACATTGTTCATGGAAGTCCCTTGTATCCATGAAATGCGGATAGCAGGCGCCATTGGTCTTCAAATCAGCAGCGAGATGTAAGAAATTATACCATGAGGTTTCCTGCCATCCAGAAGAAATGCAACAGGGCCACCTCAATAAATGTAAAAGGTATCGCTATTGCAGTAGCTCGTGGTTGGGCAAGTAGATGAGGATAGAGAACAGCGTGCGTTACCTCCATTGCCTTCAGTGATATTGCAAGGCTGGTACGAGACAATGGAGATGACACTTCCACTACAGGATGTTAATATATACAAGATCGTGCTAGCAGATAGAAGACAGCAATAAGTATTGCGGCGTTCTGATAACGAATAGTAGTAGTCAAGCTTGCCCAGGTCTGAAAACGGGAAAGAGTTGTCCCAGAATGTGAGATGGGACTCTGAGGGTACGTGGCCGGTTAGACCTGGACCATATCGCTTCAGATATACCAAATTACCAGGCCGCAGCCCTGCCACATCTGTTATAATATGTGCCAACCAATTCAGAGCTGATCACGGAAGAATCCAGTCAGAACAAAATTGTCAGAATTCCCACGCGGAAAATGTCGTCGATCTCGAGGGTAGAACGCATTCACCCATTGGTAACTATCCAAGAGATCCAATCATTACTGTGTCGTTGGATATATACCCCGAACCGTTTAAGAGGTTAGGTACCACCGGACCATCATTCGCTCACCTCCAAGACCTTAAATTTTAGAGCAAAGTACATGCACCATATCGCTAAACAGCTGGGTATCAAACATTGCGAACACCATAGCGTCATATGTCAAAGAGCACAACGTAATATCGCAGCAGACGATCGTAGAATATCGGGGATTGAAGTAAAATCTCATGCCAAATTGCCCAAGGCTATACAGTGCAAAGCCAAGATAGTATGCCAAGGGCTTATAGTGTGAGGTAGGATGCAAGAGCGACTCTTCATTGCTCCTTCACGACTAACAGCCGAGCGCCCGCAAAGGATGTCGATTTTCTCGCACGTCATCCTCGTCGCTACTGCTCGTGTCAGGCATGGCATCGAGGATTTTGTCCAATTCAGCATCAGAGAGTGGTCTCCTCGACTGTGATGCCATTTGAGTTATAGGGAAAGATTTGTTAGAATGGGCACCTTTACTTTGTCTGACGGTAGCTGTATGATCTACATTGACCGCACTGGATGTAAGGTTATTCCGTAGCGGCGTCCCAGGTAGTGCAGGAGGCGGATAGTAATTGGAATTACCTGGACTTGACATGAACAGGAGAGTTTCCACAGCATCCTTTTCGACAGCAGCCTGTTGGCTTGGTGTGCGCATCTTGGACGCTTTCATTGGTGGTGGGGTTGTAGGTAGATGTGAAGAGAGAGAACCGAACTGATTGCCTGCGCTATGTAGATTCTTCGTGTGTAATGTTGGGAGCTGCGGTATCGATCCGTCTATACGACGTGGATTGCGGGGTTCCAGATCGAGTGGAGGCGCTAGGGAAGGGCCTTCTCTTGGGGAGCCTCCTGCTCCAGTACGTTTCGGCGTGCTGACACCTTCGTGCTCGCGCCAGAAGGACTCGTAGGCCGCCCCAACTTGATGGGATGGCGGGTCGTGAGTAATATCAACACAGTCGGGAGATACATGTCCATGACCTGGCAATGGCGTTCTTGAATGTAGGCCAGTATTGTCTAACCCATTTGCTAGTATAGTTTGCTTTGGTGACTGTGGAGAGGTGGAGTATCTCGCGTGTACTGCACCAGCAAGAGCTGACTCGTGTAGTCCCTTTTGATCCGATAACGCAGACACGGGTGAAGCTTGATTCGAAGTCATGACCTCAAGCTCATTGATGTTGTGCGACTGCCAGCCATTCTGGACTTTCACCATAGCATAGGAGAGGCGTGTTCGTAATTGGCTGGATAGCTAAGAGGTGTGGTAAGTATGTCGATACCAATTGATGTTGGCCGAGTCACATACCTCCCCAATCTGTGAGCTCCTGGACGTCCTGCTGCTGTTTCTCGAGTGCCCGTCTTGACTTATATCTACCGGACTACTCGGCTGACTGTATCCCGGCAACTTGGCCTCCCCATTAGCCATACGCTTTGGTGCACTTGTGTGTTCGATGTGGAGCCTCTGAGCCCGATCGTGCTGGGACCTTGCGGCTTGCGAGTATGTGGGTTGATGTTCTTCCTCCTGGGGTGCTGCATCGTCATTATTCAAAAGACCCTTGCGTGCACTTCCTTGACTCGAGTTGTTCGAGAATGAGGTCGACGGTGTCGTCTCTTCATTCAAATGATCGTACTGGGAAACATCAAGGTCTCGAATAAATCCGTCTCGACCTCGTGAGGTTCGGTGTCGCAAGGGCTCGTTAAGAAAAGATTCCTGCGGACCAGAAAGGGATGTTGCAAACATGAGATTATTGGTGGTCTGATCCGGAGTATTCTGGGCTCCTGCAAACGCGTTAGATATGCCAGTAACAACCTCGAGTTATGCAGGATCATGTCCAGCGGACCTTCTTCGCCTCCTAACGTGAACAGTGCCATCATATACGCGTGAAGTGTTACATGTGAATTTGCAACCCAGAAATTTAAGTCTCTCAGCAAATATGCGCTCAGTCACGAGATTTATAAACGCGCTCCTGTCGCCACTCCGAATGATTGCTGGCCGAGAACTCAAATGCAAGAGTCTCCAAAGAGCATGTGACAATGCAGCAAAGAATCAAAGACGGTACGGGTAGGGTGAGTCGGGTTTTGTAGAGGAGACTGAGTCAAATGGTTCTAAGTCACATATCGTTGATACTTCGGCATAGGGATTGGCATTGCGGGGTAAGTAAATCGCGAAAGTCACGTGCCCCGGAGGTTGCTCCGTTTGCTGTTTGCATCTAGGTTCTTTGAAGCAGAAAATGGATAAGCAAAATAGTGTTAATGAAACTTGAAAGCGTTGAGTACTAGAATTGGTGTAAAGTAAAGAGCGCTGGCCCTGCTCAATCCCAACGCACTTGTGCGTCACATGCCTAACAGATGCAACTATGAGGTTGTAATTGATACACTAAATGCACCCAAACTCCTCGCTAAATTCAAGACGGGTATCATGAATCTTCCTCGTCTCTCGAATCCCATACATGCCGATCATCCAACGTGCCATACTTCGTACTGGACTCTACGGAAGGCTCTACTCCATCTTGGCTTCCGCCCTCATGCCAATGCCGAGCTTCTTCTGAGTCTTCATGCATCCTCCCAACGTTGCCTGGCTCATCATCATCGTCACCGACCGCAAACTTTGAGCTGGACGCAGGATTGAACTTGCTTGGTTCAAATCCTTGTCTGACCACTTTGCCCTCATCTTCATCATCGTAGGTACGACTGGGTCAAAGTCAAGTGGAGTCACTGTGGCTCGAGGGATATACTTACATGTAATGCTTTGTCTCGTCCACATTCCAAGCAGAACCACCTTCTTTCCTAGCTCGAACACGCTCTGTCTCCTCCGCTTCAATATCCTCCACCATGAGGTCGACTAACTGATCCCTGCCCGATTTGGCTGAATGCGACGAGGACGAATCTTCACGAAGCAAGCCATTAAGCACTGGTGCTCGAGTACCGCCCTTGGCTTTTGAGCTCGCCCCAGTGCTGCTTGTTCGTCGTTTGCTGTTATCCAAATCCTTCTGTATGTTACTTGCTCGTCGTTCTTTATTCACTTGCGTCGGCTGCAGGAGGTTTCTATTGGTTGACGTGGTGATGAGGTCTGGATTAGCATTTAACCACCGCTCGGCAGCTGGCACGTGAGCAGTTATGACAGGGTACTGTTCCAAAATCAGCGATGCCTAGTGAACGGGGCGCGGAAAAACGTACGTTCCAATCTCCAAACTCTAAGGCCTTAGCGGTTGTGAAGAGCCTTTCGTCCTCGGCATCTAGTGTAGCATCATGAATTTCATCATGGACATTGTCCGTATTCTGGCTTCTCCCACCCTTCGAGGAGCTCATTGTCCCAGCTCGACTCTGTCCGGGTACTGCAGCAAGCAGTGGCGTTCGACTGTTGATTTCGCCAGGCTTCGGTATCCAATATTTGCCTTTGCCACCCCTTTCATATCTCATCCCTTCCATCATACGAGCTGTTCGGGAGTCAGATTCTTCATGGGCTAGAACATTGTCACCTGTATCGAACACCCTGTACTCGTACTGCTTGCCTCCGAATGTTTCCTTGGTGTCTTCGATAAGGTCCCTAGCACCGAACGCATCCCGTATCGCATATTTCACTGGCATACGGGCCGCCGAGATGGTAACATCCGCATAATCCTGCCAAGAGAAAGCATACCAGTGAGCAACTGCAAAGATAGGCATCTCGCAACAAATCAAGGCATCTTGAATTGCAGCCGCAAGGTTGTCTGGCGTATATCCCGGGACGTTGTTAGGAATAGCCCCAGCGAATTGCAGTATTGACAGGAAGAATCCTTGCCAGTAAGAAGCGAAGATTATCAACTTGATGCAGAGGAATTTAGGCACTGGCCTAAATGGCTGCAAGTCCTGCGACATGCAGACCCAGAACATTGCAAGGGAGTATAGACTCAAAGTCACAGAAATATTGTACAGTATGCCGCTCCATAGGTAACCGGATGTTAAGCCAATGTATCCCTCCTGATATGTTCCAGTAGCTTTCATGATAATGGTTGCGATGCCGAGAACTGGTTTCAGCCATGCATATTGCAGAATTCCGCGTTTGATAGCGAGAAATGTATGCGGATCGGAGATGTCAACTTTGGCAAGGCAATGGTTAAGAGGCCAAGGATGGTTTACGGGTGGTCGCCCATGCATCATGATGATAAGGGAACGTTCGCCGCCGAGGAAATTTATGAGAAGCTGGAAAAACGTATATATGGTGAAAGCCTAGGATGATAGGTCAGTCAGTCGGTCCCCACAACATTAAAACGTAGCGTAGTGACGCATGCCTCGTATATGTCGCGCAAAGGATCGAGATAGAAGGCTGCGTCCTGAGACATTAGGCTTGCCCATGAGGACGCAGAATATATAGGAACCCTGAAGCTGAGTTAGAATCAATCTGTATAAGGCATTACCCGCATACATGAGCAAAATGCGGACAACATATCGCTGTAAAAGTGGCTTTCTGTAATTCTTTCTACGTTTTCTGTGAGCGCTTCTCGGCAGTCGATCGAAAACTGCATACGAACGTTTGAAGCCATACTGATCTGGGAATGAAATGTTAGCAGATTTCCATTGATGTGCGCAGGGACTCGCGGTGCCTCGTGGAGAGATAGGAGCTCCTACAGAAAGGAAAGTAGAGAGGCCACTAAAGACGCGACCCCACAGACAATAACGGTTGCTTTCGTGAGACTCGAGCCCGTACCACCTCCTGATCCTCCACCAGGCATGTTGAAGGTCTGTCTCGCTCTAAGCGAATAGCAAGGAAGCCCAGCTAGACTGTCGAGGTTGAATAGCCACACGCGGGATAACGAACCCTGACAGCCGCGAAGGGATTTCTAGGTGCTAGCCATTGGCAACTTTGACGAAGACGTTGTCTTGGTGGAGCTCTCTAGCCCTGACCAAGTTGTATGCTCGTTTGTCATGAGATTGAGAAAGCAGAATGATGGTTTAAGGCAACAATACAAGTAGAAGGCGAGGGCACCGTCATCAGGATGAACCCTGCAGGCGATCTCTTCGCGGCTTGGTCCGTGGACGAAGTGGCGCACCAAACTTGCATCTCTAGCGCCCGCAGTTAATGCACACCCTTGTGCATACCCTTATGCATGGTGACTTGAGCTTGTCGAGCTACCTTAACCTCTCAGACTACAGACGTCTAGGGTACCCGTTTCAGCTGAGTATCTCAAGCGTACCAGGCAGGACTCCATTGCCTGAAAGATAGAGCAGCATGGTCTCCGGTAGGCACAAGCTGCCTTGAAGGTCCTTCCAAGGATGAGTTCCACAAGCCGACCGACTGCTCCAAGCTCACGAAATCATGGCTGGGCAGGCTCTGATTGGGCGTTCCCTCAATTTGAACGAAGGCCAATTTGACTGGTACGTTGAAGTATACCCAAGAATTTGTCGAAGCAATTCACGACTAAGCGGTATGTCAGGGTTTTTCTCATCTGGTATATGGTGAGCTCTATTGTGTAAGCCCTGATATATCCTGATCCCGTTGTCAGATGGAGAGGCTGATAATTCCCATAGCGCTGTCGGATTTCTCTTCTATTTCAACCGCCTATTCGCCAGTCTTGTCTCTTATGGAATCCGTTCATACACGTGGCATAAGTATCGGGCCTATATAGACATTCAGGCACTACAGTTCTCTCTACTAGCGGGCCGAATATTCTTTAAAGGTGTCCGCTACCACGGTCGCAATCAGACTGTTCTGGTGCATGATGGCTACATTACATGGAGGTATTGGCTTCGCCATGTGGAGGAGCCCGACTATCAGAGATCATCAGGCGCTTCCAACGCAGCTGAGTCGGCGAAAGATACGCCCGGTGACCTGGATAGCGAGAGAGACACGGCAGGAGAAGGCGAGAATGAGGGGGTTAGACGGGCCAAAGAATTACCTTGCCGAGTACTGGTGAAGAGCCGAGGCGTCGAGTGGTTTATCTATAATCGGAGTCCCGCGTATGATGCTATCTTCGAAAGCATGAAGGAAGGAAACGGGTCAAAGCATAACCGGCCAACCTCCCCAGCGCCAAAGGATACAAGGCTACAGGAGAACAATTCCGAGGATACTGCCTACCCGCAGGCCCACCGCAAGAAGGAAACCCACGTAGCCACGGAAGATAAAGCTGATAGACGCTTCGAGGCGGATGAAACCAAAGATGATGTGCTATCGTCATCGATATCAATCTCCAGCTCGGCCAAAGACTCTGCACCCGATAACAACCCACTTCCGAGTATGGTTAATATGCTCCCAATTAGAATTGAGTGTAACAAAGGTGCAATCGTCATGGGAAACCGCAATACGCGTTCTATCTTGACTGTAAAATTCGACGGTGCTCACGGACAAATTGATGCCCGACAATCTCGCCCTGTCGATCAATATAAGCAGACCTTTGACTTCGACTTCGTCCACCCTGTCATCGCGTTCAAGCACAACAAAGATTATACAGAGCCATCCGTCAGTGAAGGAGCTCAAGTATGCTCTGGGCGGACTCAAGAAATCAAAAGGACAGCTTGGTGGTCTGAGCATATACGATACCGGAACCGGATCAACAATGCCTGGAATTCGATCCGTGATTATCTTCCTTATCGTAGAAGCTCCGTAGAGTCTCTGACCCACCCTCGCCCGGGAGTCGCCGGGGGTAATAGCATGAGCGAGGACGATGCTGGATTGTATGGGCAGAATAGATGGCTTGGTCTCACACGATATCTCGATGAAGAGGATGATCTAGTCGAACAAGAACGCTGGAAAGTAATCGAATATGGCGAATTTCCGACCATTGTGGAATCCCCAAGTGTTCTCATGAGTCTTTACTGGGATGTACCAGGGCTCGTTCCCGTCAAGATCGACAGCTCCCCTAACGCTTTATCTGGGTCTGAAGTGGACATCAACGGGGACGAACCGCCCGATTGGGGCATAGAGCTAAAAGTCCGTGGAGGGACCATCAACTATGGCCCTTGGACTGATAGGCAACGTGCAGATATGCAAGCAGTGTTTTTCCCTGCTTCTTACAAAGATGCAAGCCCTACTGCAAGCCTAAAGCCAGGTCAATTTCGATTCAGCACTGTCTTGAGAGTAATGGTTGAGATAGAGAAAGAGACGATACTAAGAGTGCCCACTCGAGAGGGTTCGAAGGACTGGAGATGGAAAGGACGTTCCATGGTCCCAGCAAGGAAAAGTGCAAAACAGAAGAAATCAGAGGTGCATGGAAAGGCCGATAATTCCAAAACAGCCGACAATTCCCCTAGGGATCGTTCCTTCGGCTGGCTTGATGTTAAAGTCATGCCTGACTCGACAGTAAGCTTTTCTATGGACCTGCTAGCTCGAGCGAATGGCTACAAGAATCTAGTCGATCTGGATATCAAAGGACTTGAGATATCTTCGAGCGTTAACCATGGCCTGCTTTGGCGCTCCCAATCGCAAGTGATATCGTGCGATCTTTCAAACCCTCTAGGCTGGAACGGGCTACGCCAATGGCATATTGATATTCAGGACAACAGTCTCGAACTCTTCATCCTTCGAGATCACATATTTTTATTGACAGATTTGATCGACGATTGGACATCTGGCCCCCCCGGAGACTTTCATACTTTTATACCGTTTGAGTACTCTATCGGTCTATCATTCAATGCCCTCAGATTATATGTCAATGCTAATGATTCGAACATAATCAACAATCCCTCCGACCCCCATGACAATACTTTCATTGTCATTTGGGCCCAGAGACTCAGAGCCGATCTCGTAATCCCGTCAAAAGCCTTTCGGCCAGTACGTAACAAAGTGGTATTTGACGTTGATGCCCACAACGGTGGCTTCAAGCTTCTGACATCGCCGCGGAATACGCAGCACACATTTTTGGATGACTCAGATGTAGCAAGCCTCGAAAAATTGAGGATAAACGGATCTTATAGTTACTTCACTACGACTTCACCCAGCTTAACGGACGTCTTGCTCTTGGATGTGCATGGCGGCTCCCCCAAAATAAGCCTGTACGGATTTATGGTCCGATACTTCATGAAGGTCAAAGACAACTACTTCGGGGACGACATACACTTCCGTACCTGGGAAGAATATCAGGATCAGGTGCACAAGTATGAAGGCCGAAATACCGAAGACACAATGTCTGGTCAGCACAATCGCGTTAGCAACGATCTGGATGTCATTCTTGGTATCACCGCAGAAAACTCATGTGTGCTCCTCCCAGCTCATCTTTACTCTTCCCAAGAGAATGTCAGACTTGAAGTCTGTACTATGACTGCCGATCTTCGAATCACCAACTACTATATGGATCTTGCGGTCTCTTCTAGCCCTATAGCAGTCTCTCACATTTCTCGTTCTCTCGGCTCGGGAACATATTCGAACACCCAAGTCTTCATTGATGGTCTTGATATCTTTGGTCACCGCCTGTTTGGATTACCTCCTACAGAGCCAACCTACGTTTGTAATTGGGACTTTGAAATCGGGTTTGTTACTGGTGAATGTTCCATTGACTTTCTACGCTGCCTTGCGATGTCCGTCAGATGCTTCACCTCGTCGTTTGAGGATGTTGAGAATGCCTTGCCACCCTTGACTCCTCTTGCTTTGCATGATCTTACACTTCTGCGCGCCCGAACAAGACTAATACGATTGGGACTGCGTGTCGAACAAGCCGTGTTTCTTCTGAATATGAAAACGATCAATGTCAGTTACAACGACTGGGCTGGTGCACTATTCTCTGACCGCCTACAAATTGTTCTCCCGGAATTAGCTGTGACTGTAGCCGATATCCACGGAGCTTCTATGACCCCAAATGCTTCGCAAGCTATCACCAAAACGCATGCTTACGTGAAGACTATGATTGCGGCGACAAGAGTTAAGCGCAAGCTGAATTTTCATGGTAACCGTCAATTACAGCAGGACCATATTGCTCTTCACGATTCAAGATCTCATCGTACCCCATGGTTCATCTTGAAAGAAGGCAAGGTTGTGGGTGTAGGAGCCTCGATTCGCCCAATCAAGCCTAGGCCCCCAGCAATGCCGTTCCCTCGCATGCCAGATCCAATATCAGCGCATGGCGACCCTTTGAACGAAAAGGCGTCTTTGACTTCGAATGCCGCCAAATCTACGTCCTTGAGATCGCTTTCTAGCCGTAAGAGTTCCTTTCTAGCTGACAATACAGCGAAACGAACTGGGACCAAGCGCGGAACCGGTAGAAATGACATACACTCTCGCCAGCGTGATCCAGGAACTTCTTTAAACGATGATTATCTGGAAGCCAATTGCGCAGGGGCGGACAACAGACCATCATGTAGGGAACGTGCCTTCCAACTAGGGCAAAATGCATCCAATCGCAACTCGCCTGATGAGAATCTGGTCCTAGCCAGCTCTGCACGGTCTGGCCTAGCGTTTTCGAGCCCCTACAAGACACCGTATTTCCCCCTTCTGGCAATACGACCAGACACTCGTGATGTCCCTGACCTGCCTAAAAGACTGCCCCAGGAATCAATGGCAAAAGACAATTTCACAGCGGACAACCCTACACCAACAACCTCCGACAGCGAAACTGAACACTCCAGTCTCATGATCCATCTAGATCAGGGCATTCAGACTTTCTTTACGCCTGAGGCGCTCATACTTGTGACTCAGTTGCTCGCACATTTGCAAATCAACAACACTGTAGCTCTTTTGGATGATCTTCAAATTGACACAACAAAGGAGGTCTTGAACGCCAGGGAGAAACGCGACAAGGGTTCCCAAATTACTGACATCAGGTTTTACGTGCCTTGGGTTGGTTCTAAGATCATAAGCACAAGTAGTAATAGCTTGTACCACAGCGTCCCGCGAGAGCATTACAATATCAGCTTGGAGAGTCTCACAGCCACCATCAGATCGGCCAACATACTTGTCAGCACATCCGAGCCTCTTGAAAGAGCCGAGACGTCATTACATGTGCTACTTGATCAAGCAATTTGCTCAGCAAGTGAATCTATGGTCGATACGATAGATGATCAAGCCATCATAAGTCTATCTATAACCAACCCAGTCTTTTGGATGTGGCGGGGTGCGAAGTCAGCTGCAGAGTTGCAGTTTGACACCTTCCAGGTGACGAGTGTAAGTAGAAAAGTGGATAACATATCGTCCTTAATCAGCCGGTCAATGGTCCTCTTTGAGGATTTATCTACCCGCTTCTCGAACATTACACAAGAACGAAAGTCTCGGCTTCGACTTCTGGTGCTATTGCTTACTATCGAAGGGAAAGAGGTTCCTGATCCACCATTCTTGACAAAAGCTTCATACGTGTTGCGCGGTGACTCCCGCCACATCAGGACAAATGATTCATGGAAGATGATGTCTTGTCTTCGGTATATACATCAACGACTGTCAGCTGAGACCCGTAAATCCATACGGACTCGACTCGAAGACATGCTGGCTTCCTGTCCGCTAGACGCGGGGGACCTGGCGATCGCAAATTTTGAGCACTGGCGTACGTGGGACTTGGAACACGTGAGAACGAGTAGTTTGATGCAAAAAGTATACGGTCGAATGCTAAATCCTTCTTCCCAAGATCTCTACGGTTCAACGCCGATAGAAGCAAATCTCCACGCTGGCAAAATGCAAGTCATTGTAGAACCTGGGCCACACCAGAATGAGATCGCCGTCGAAAATTTGATAGTGGGTGTATCTCTTAACGACTTCGTCACGAACCCAACAAACGTCTTGTTCACGCAGGATTCGCCACCAGCGAGGAAATCGGTGATTCAGGCTCATTGCGATCTGATTGCTCTTCGCCTGCACTGGGCCTTGTTGGACCTTCTCCAAAACCTCGTTGAGAGTCTCCAAACCACAAAAATTCCAAAAGATACGATGAGAAGCAATGACCGTGTTCTTCGGCCGTCTCTGAGCAAGACTTGCTTGCATGTTGAACTTTCATCTGAGAACAGTATCCTGACACTCGACACTCACAATATCAACCTTATCTCACAATGCCGAGGTCTCAAGGCTTCAACTATCTCTTTATGCGACAATAATGGCTCTGACGGGTCCTCGGTGAGTTTACTTGTGGATGCTGATACAGCGACGACAGAAGTCAAGCGTCATTCGACTTCAATAAGTTTCTACCATCTCAAGCTACCAAGAGTGTTTGGCTCCAAGACTACCGATATTGAGAGCGGAGTCGAGAAGGCATGGAGATTTATCGGTTCTGGTCAAGACGTCTCTTTCCAGGTTCTAGTGAATCCTCTTGATCTCATCGATGTTGCTGAGAATGTGTTGGAACATGAAGTTGCACATATCAAGCATTGGGCCACATCTTTACAGCTCGCCGTCAATCCGGGGAAGTCACTTCCCACCCCTACAACCACTGAGCCTGCCGGCCTTCCTAAGGCCCAAGTAGCATTATGTCTGGACTCATATCTGATTAGTCTCGCAGTGTTACCATCTTTGGCTTATCAGATCCGCGGCACCGCAACTTGCGGCCTGATCCGTTCGGGTCTGCGGCGCAGCCATGATTTATCATTAGAGTTTGATATCAAGGAACATGCTCATGTCTTCAAAGCTCAACTTGATGATACATCGAAGGAGTTGTCAACGCTTCAGATGCCTTCTATCAGTGGACGCCTTCGGCTTGATTTGAGCCCAAGCAAGAAGGCCGTAATCCTCGATACATTAGTTGAAAGCATTGTCTTTGACGCGTCTGCAGTGCATGCAATATTTTCCGCTGTCAACCGTCCAGAGATCATTAGCCTAGGGACGAGCATAGAGCAAGGCATTTCCTCGATCCGAGATCAATACCAGCGAATTTTTGAAATCCAAAAACCAAAGCATGAGAGCATTGAACTAAAAGCAGAACCAATATTATACAGTGGATTGGTCACTGTAGCCGGACTAGCTGTGCACGCCAACACGTCTGAGTCTATGTCTGTTGCGCAAGATGCTCAACTTCAATTCAAAATGGGCCGTATATACATCAAGACCACCAACAAAGAATCCCACCATGAAGTCGCAATGAAATTTCCAGAACTCGAAGTTCGACTGGGAAGGATACAGCTGAATATTTTGCGCTCTGATGACCTTGATCTACGTAATTGTGGTGAGATTATGTTTGACGCTATCCTAAGAAGCACTTCGAAGCTCAACGATGAGGGCGAGCTCGTCCGTGCCTACCAAATCCATAGCGATGGCCTCCAGATCAATATCTATACGGAAACCGCATCTGTTATCGTAGCAATCTTCGGACATCTGCAGGATACGCTAAAGACTTTTGATCTCTCGCACGAGGTTAGAAGCCTGCGAAAGTTTCGACACTCGAGGCCTAGAAGCGGAGCACATCTTGCGCAGCCTACTGATTACAACAGTGCTCAGAGAGCCGCCAGTTTATTTAATGCTACATATTCTTTAGAGTTAACCAACATCTGCATTATCTGGAGGATTGGAGACTCCTTACTATTACCGCCAGGCCGCCAGCCGGAGGATCTTATGCTGTCTTTCACAAAGATAGACCTTGGCACGCGAAAGCAGAACGCAGCTCGGCTTCTCATTCAGGACTTCCAGCTTCAAATGGCACCCTCATCCAACGCATCAACGGAACGGTCCCCAAATTCAGCACTCCTACCAGAGGTGGTCTTTAACGTTGCTTATGTGTCGACTCCACAGGATCGTAGACTAGCTTTCCAAGCTGCCGGGAAGTCTTTAGATCTTCATCTTACATCACAATTCATCGTACCTGCGAATGACATACGGCGCTCTATTGCGCTTGCCGTCCAGCAAGTACGTGCAGCAACTGCGGATTGGAACGCGTCGACTGCTATGACCGATGGTCAGACGAAGAATCTGCTGGGTAACAAGAAGCTTGCTTCCCTTCTTGTAGATGCCGATTTTGCTGGCGCCGTTGTGTACATACAAGGGCGTAGCCTTGCTGACCCTCAATCTCCAGCTCTCAACGTTTTTCGAGGTGGCCGACTTCCCCAGCATGGTCGTTACAACCAGTTTGCCGTCGAAAATTCAAGTAACAGTAGTACGATTCTACGAGCCCCGGGAATTGCCTTCAAAGTTGAGTACAAAAATACAATAGCGGACGAGAAATCCTTGAACGCGGAGATGAAGGTTGATGCTTCTACCAACACTCTGTACCCAACAGTTGTGCCCTTAGTCATGGAAATATCATCGAGCATAAAGGATATTGTCGGTGAGACAGATAACCAAGGACAAAAGATGAAACCTACTGTCGCACAGGCGAAGTTCCTTGGAGATGAAAGACTTCGAGGTGGTGATCCCAGTGCCATCTTCGGAAATTGCACACTCAATCTGGGTCTACGTATATGTAGGCAGGAATTCAGTTTAAGCTGCCAGCCCATTGCTCGGGTTGCGGCCGCTGCGCGTTTTGAGGACATTTATTTCGCTGTTAATACGGTCCAATCACAAGAGCATGGCAGATTTTTTACGATTTCTGCGGCTGTTACGAGCTTGCAGGTTTCTGTACAGCACGTTTATTCCCGAGAGTCGACTGGAAATTTTGCCATCGAGTCGATCACTGTATCCCTTATGAACAGCAAGCACGTCAGCAGTGATAATGGTATCTCTGCAATTCTCAAATTCGGCCCCATGAAGGCACTAATAAACGGGAAGCAAGCGCAGGACTTTTTGCTATTTCGGGAGATATGGGTGCCTCCAGAGATCCGGGTGTCCTCTTCGGCTCCGGTGCAAGCTTCGCCTTTGGAATCTCAGGCTTTCATTGTACAACGCTACCAGCAGATCGCTGCAGCAGGCGCTTTCCCATGGAATGCGACAATATCTATCGAGGAGCTAGATGTTCAACTGGATTTAGGTCAATCATTGGGTAAATCTGCATTTATAATCTCCGGCTTTTGGATCTCATCAAAGAAGGCTTCGGACTGGGAGCAAAATTTGTGTCTCGGTTTCAATAAGGCGACGGTCGATGGTAAGGGTCGCATGAGCGGCTTCGTCGATTTGGAGAACTTGAAAGTGCGCACCTCAATTCAGTGGCCTGTGGTCAGAAAAGCGCACAATCAGACTCCCCTCGTGCAAGCTTCTCTAGCTTTTGACCACCTACGTATCAAAGCTGCTTTCGATTACCAGGCTTTCCTTGTCGCGGACGTTACGACCTTTGAATTCCTAATGTACAACGTTAGAGACCCTCAGAATGTCAGCCGCGACAGACTAGTCGGTGTCCTTGACGGCGATACAGTTCAAACTTTCTGCACCACCACTAGCGCCTCACAAGCTATTGCACTCTATCAAGCGTTTCAGCGTCTCTATCAAGAGAAGGTGGCGGCATATGAGATATCACTTAAAGATATCGAGAAATACTTACGCCGGATATCAACGGTTAACCCCCCCTCGGTCCCTGCAGTTGCGCAGCGGCAAGTGAATGCTAGTGAAGAGACCTCCAAATTGCCCCTGCGGCTTCAAACAGACGTGGTCATTACTTTGAATGCTGTCAACCTTGGCGCTTTCCCTAGTACATTCTTTGATACTCAAATTTTCAAGCTCGAAGCGCTTAATGCGTCAGCTCGCTTTGCGGTTATCTTGAACAACGAGAAGATATACAGCAACCTCGGCATGACTCTAGGCGAACTCCGTATTGCATTGTCTGGCATCGCTCGAGGTGGTGTCCCAAAGGCATTGGGTGAAGTCTCTGTGGCAGATGTTGTGGCAGCCGCAACTGGTTCGCGAGGGGGAACCATTCTCAAAGTGCCCAAATTGGTGGCGGCAATGGAGACTTGGCAAAGTCCGGAATCAACCCAAATAGATTATATCTTCAGAAGTTCTTTCCAGGGTAAAGTCGACGTGGGCTGGAACTACTCCCGGATTAGCTACATCCGAGGCATGTGGGCAAGTCACGTTCGAGCGCTTGCGCAGCGTCTTGGAAAGCCGTTACCACAATCTGCCGTTCAGATCACAGGTGGGCCACGGCCCACAGTCGAAGGAGGAGACAGCAGCGAAGTAAATGGTGAGGACGGCCAAGATAGAATCACAGCAGTCGTCAATGTGCCCCAGTCAAGATATCAGTACAATGCGCTAAAGCCGCCTGTCATTGAGACACCGCAGCTGAGAGACATGGGCGAGGCGACGCCACCGCTGGAGTGGATAGGGTTGCATAGAGACAGGTTACCCAACCTGACTCATCAGATTGTCATCGTCACGCTTTTGGAGGTGGCAAAAGAGGTCGACGACGCTTATTCAAGAATCTTGGGGTCCTCGTAGCATTTATGAAGGCAAGTATTAGCGATTCAAGGGAGTTTTGGCGCCCTTAGTGATAGTAGGGAGGCAGGAGAGCCATGCATGACAAGCACGGTAGCGTTTAGATACCCTTTAGAAAGCATATCACATAGCATACCTTACACAATACATAGTTTGTTAAAAGCTTTGCTCAAGAGGTGCACTCTGAGCAGTCACATGCGCCACTACCAATGGCGGTCTTCGAAGGTAACCCTTCCATGCGCTTTAATTTGTGACTCATTGCGTTATGTGGATGTTGAAAGGTAAACAAGCATATTGAGTCTTTCAGGGCAAGGGCAAGATTGACTCCTCGTTCTTTTGGCGCGGATTTAAGCGAGGGAGGGGCAACATTATTTAGTGCGAGCTTGCAAATCAATAATTCCCACACTCAACACCGTCACCGCTTCACCTTGCATCGAAAGATATATCCAAGTCCTCAAACATTCCACCTCATCCATAGAAGCCCTTGAGATCGCTCGAGGCATCCAACATCCAACACAACAGGTCGAGCGAGCCCTCGGTCCTGCAACGCGGGGTAGACCCAGAGAAAAAAAAGCCAGAAGCTTTTCATACAGAACACCGCGAAGATGGTCAAGTAAGTCCATCCTGCATTCTTAAAAAACCATTGTCACAGTGAAACCGCGCTGTTCAAGGCTTGTATTAAGCCTTGTCTGGTCTTGCGGCTGCTCGAAATCACTGCACGTGTCGATTGTTCGAAAGATTGCTAACTGAATAACTTCGTATAGCTTCACCGTCGAAGAGGTATGCTTTTGATGCGTCGCAAAATCTGTCTGATTGGAAGCAAGGCTGACATGGTTCAAGATCCGTTCGCTCATGGACAAGCCGGCAAACATTCGAAATATGTCGGTGATTGCCCATGGTACGCATGTCCGCTCATACCTCATCTCCCTCCGCTTGCTCTGACCCTATACCATCGCAGTCGACCACGGGAAATCCACCCTGACCGACTCCCTCGTTCAGCGAGCCGGTATTATCTCCGCCGCCAAAGCAGGTGAACAACGGTTTACGGACACTCGCAAGGATGAACAAGACCGATGTATCACCATCAAATCAACAGCCATTTCCCTATATTCCCACATGTCGGACCCCGAGGATCTCAAGGATATACCTCAGAAAGTTGAAGGAAACGATTTTTTGATCAATCTCATCGACTCTCCAGGTCACGTTGATTTCTCATCGGAAGTTACAGCTGCCTTACGTGTTACCGATGGCGCGCTTGTTGTCGTCGATTGCGTTGAAGGTGTCTGCGTGCAGACTGAGACTGTGCTCCGACAGGCCCTTGGCGAGCGTATCAAGCCCGTTGTCATCGTCAACAAGGTCGATCGTGCCCTTCTCGAGCTCCAGGTGTCGAAAGAGGACTTATACCAATCGTTCTCGAGGACAATCGAATCGGTGAACGTTGTTATCTCCACTTACTTTGACAAAGAACTTGGAGATGTCCAGGTGCAGCCTTATCAGGGAACCGTAGCATTCGGGTCTGGTCTCCATGGATGGGGTTTCACTGTCCGCCAATTTGCCGTCAAATACGCTAAGAAATTTGGTGTAGACAAGACCAAGATGATGGAGCGTCTATGGGTAAGCATCAATGGGGGTAAGAGGCAATGGAAAGACTAATAATATGTAGGGTGACAACTACTTCAACCCGAAAACGAAGAAATGGACGAAGGTTGGCGAGCACGACGGCCAACCACTCGAACGTGCCTTCAATCAATTCATTCTTGACCCAATCTTCAAGGTTTTCGCCGCAATCATGAACTTCAAGAAGGATGAGATCCCCACCCTGGTTGCGAAGCTCGATATTAAGCTGTCTGGCGAGGAGAAAGACTTGGAGGGCAAGCAGCTACTCAAGGTTGTTATGCGTAAATTCTTGCCCGCAGCAGATGCGCTCTTGGAGATGATGGTCATCCATTTGCCATCTCCTGTTACCGCTCAAAGGTACCGTGCGGCGACGCTATACGAAGGCCCTCCCGATGATGAGGCCTGTATAGGTATTCGCGACTGCGACCCTAAGGCTCCTCTCATGTTGTACGTGTCCAAAATGGTGCCTACGTCTGATAAGGGTCGTTTTTACGCTTTTGGCCGTGTTTTCTCCGGTACTGTTAGGTCTGGCTTGAAAGTCCGTATTCAAGGTCCCAATTATACCCCAGGAAAGAAAGAAGACCTTTTCATCAAGGCTATCCAACGAACAATTCTCATGATGGGTCGCAACATTGAGCCAATCGAGGATGTGCCAGCTGGTAACATTCTTGGTTTGGTCGGAGTTGATCAGTTCTTGCTCAAGTCCGGAACACTAACCACTTCTGAGACCGCTCACAATCTCAAGGTCATGAAGTTCTCAGTATCTCCTGTTGTGCAACGTTCTGTGGAGGTCAAGAACGCCAATGACTTGCCGAAACTTGTTGAAGGTCTCAAGCGATTGTCAAAATCAGACCCCTGCGTGCTGGTATTGATCAACGAGTCTGGTGAACATATTGTTGCTGGAGCCGGAGAGCTTCATTTGGAGATCTGTCTGAAAGATCTCGAGGAAGACCATGCCGGCGTTCCCCTCCGAATCTCCGACCCTGTTGTGTCTTATCGTGAATCCGTGACGGCAGATTCAAGCATGACCGCCTTGTCGAAATCTCCAAACAAGCATAATCGTCTGTACGTGACTGCACACCCCTTGGATGAAGATGTCTCCAAAGCTATCGAGGCTGGCAAAATCAGCCCTCGTGATGATCTCAAGGCTCGTGCTCGTGTCCTGGCAGATGAGTACGGATGGGACGTTACCGATGCGAGAAAGATCTGGTGCTTTGGTCCTGAGACAACTGGGGCTAACTTGCTGGTCGACCAGACCAAAGCTGTCCAGTATCTTAACGAGATAAAGGATTCCGTCGTATCAGGTTTCCAATGGGCGACAAAGGAAGGCCCAGTTGCTGAGGAGCCTATGCGATCGGTTCGATTCAACATCATGGATGTTACACTACACGCCGATGCAATTCACCGTGGCGGTGGACAAATAATTCCTACAACCCGACGTGTGCTGTACGCGGCAACTCTTCTTGCCGAGCCTGGTATTCTCGAACCTGTTTACTTGGTCGAGATCCAGGTCCCTGAACAAGCAATGGGCGGTATCTATGGCGTTCTTACCCGAAGGAGAGGTCATGTCTTCACTGAAGAACAGCGACCCGGAACACCTCTATTCAATGTCAAAGCTTATCTTCCCGTCAATGAGTCGTTCGGCTTCACTGCAGATCTTCGTTCGCATACTGGTGGTCAAGCATTCCCACAAATGGTGTTCGATCATTGGCAGATCCTACCTGGAGGCTCGCCTCTTGACGCGTCGACGAAGCCTGGGCAAATTGTGCAGGCAATGCGGAAGAGAAAAGGTATCAAGGAAATCGTGCCTGGTGTTGAGAATGTAAGTCCTCTTCTGGTCTCAACTCAATCAAACATTTTGCTAATGCAAAGACGTGCAGTACTACGACAAGCTATAGAGGCCTTCATTCGAATTCAGATTAGACTCAAAAGTCATACACGCATATGCATGAGCTTGTCCATAGACACATGAGATCAAAGCGTGCTTACGAATTCGAGGAACAACTTATGTTATTCGAGGACCAGGTCTGCTTTGTGTTGATTAGACGGGCTGGAAAGTTTTATGAAATCTTCTTTCATGGTGATGCGAGAGTCTTGCAGGAACGATGTATATAGGCTTGGCTTGAATTGAAATTCCGCATCAAATCTGTGCACTATGAAGTGGGGAGGTGATAGAACGTGGTGACTCTGAGACTGCCTGTAAAGACTGTATACTTAGAATTGCATTATAGATACATTTGTTCCATGTCAAAGTGAGATACTTCATTAATTAGTCTTGATCAACTGTGTCAGCAATCAAAATTATCTMCCGGAAATAACAGACTCGGTCGAGACGGAGTCGGAAAAACTCAAGGTCCGACAGCATGTTTTCTGCCGTAGTTCTGCACTCGGTGCAAACAGTTGGATTTCTGATATAGCTAACACAAGCATGACAAGAACTCCCTTTGTGCTTCCCTCAAAACCAAGATTCCATCGCTGTCAAACCTAGCTTTTACTATCCACCTCAACCTTATGCAGGGTGTATCACGCCTAGCAGCCTCAAGATGTTCATAGATGAGGCAGATGCCGTTGAGTTGAAAGCCTGGATCGTCAAGCGATTGGAGAATATTTCTGATGCAGACAGCGACGTCTTAGCAGATTATGTCCTAGCTCTGATACGCGCCGATTCCCCCGAACCAGAATTGAGGGTGACGGCGATCGAAAGTCTTGAGGACTTTCTAAAGAACAACACCGCCTCTTTCGTCGAGGAAGTTTTTCTCGCAATACATACTAAATCATATCTTCCTGATTACGTCCAACCACGAAGTTTTCCGAATGGTAGTCCTCCCGCCCCGGCACCATCAACATCCCTTGGCGCCTATGGTTCAAGTCTAGGTCAAGTCGGTCAAGGAGGTCAGGGAGGCTTTCAAGAAACAAGGAAACGTACATATCATGATCGTCAGGAGGATGGAGATGGGAGTGACCCCCATTATACACGTGGTGACCGACAGATGAAACAGATGCGAAGAGGGGTTAGGGGTGGGAGAGCAGACGTCTACGGGAGCAGAGGAGGAAGAGGAGGCTTCCAAGCCAACGGATATTCTTTCCAAAATGGCGGTTCCCCACCAATATCGCAAAACTTTCCAGGCATGCCACTTCCTCAAGGACTGCCCTTCGATCCAAACGACCCCATGGCTGCGATCATGGCTATGCAAGCAATGGGATTACCGCCACTTCCAGGTGTTCCACCATTACCCCAATCAAGCTCACCAAACGGCCTTCCCCAATTCGGTGACCAATCTTCGCCAGTATCAAGGAACGCTAGGCGAGAGCGGTGCAGAGATTATGATACGCAAGGATATTGCGCGAGGGGGGACGCTTGTCCCTATGAGCACGGTACTGATCGCCTGATTGTGCCCGGACAAGATGGTTTGTGTTGCCTTTGGGGAAAGAAGCCAATGCTAACTATTGCTACAGAGTATGACCCGAAAAACTCCCTTCTGAACGTGGGATCCACCTCGCCCACGAATGGACACGGTATAGCACGAGGACAACGAGGTAATGAGCTCGATAGAGGCCGTGGAAGAGGAAGGGGAGATAGGGGAGGACTCATGGTCCGAAGACAGAACAATCGGGCAGAATTTTCTCAAGCTGGACCAAACCATGATCGGTCCATTACCACAATTGTCGTCGAACAAATACCCGAAGAGACATTTGACGAAGAGCCTGTCCGAGGGTTCTTCTCTCAGTTTGGCGATATCGAAGAAGTCACAATGCAGCCATACAAGAGACTTGCTCTTGTGAAGTATACTGACTATATGGCAGCTAAACGTGCTTATGATAGCCCTAAAGTAATATTCGACAACAGATTCGTCAAGGTGTACTGGTACAAGCCTGGAGGTCTTCCCACACAGCCAACAATAGGCAAGGCTAGTGCAAGCTCCCCAAACTTTCGAAAAGAAGAAGAGCAAGCTTTCGATAAAGAAAAATTTGAGCGTAACGCAATGGCTGCGCAAAAGAAGTTGGAAGAGAAAAAGGCGCAGATGAAAGGTATGGAGGCGAAGAGGCAGGCACTAGAGAAGCAGAAGGAGGAGCTAGCACAGAAGCAAGCGGAGGAAAAACGGAAGCTGCTCGAGAAGTTGAAAGCGAAGGGCATCACACAGGATGATGATACCACCATGACGAACTCTGAGCCGAATGGCAGCACTGGAGTGGACGACAACAATGTGAGTGCCCACACGAAGGCTCTGAGACAGAAAGTCGCCGAATTAGAGGCGGAAGCCAAGAGCTTAGGCTTGGACTCAGCCTTGAGTGACTATACACCTCGAGGTCGTGGAAGGGGGAGGGGAAGGGGTTCCTATAGGGGCTGGGCAGGCTTTGCGGGCAGAGCTTCGGGAAACGACTCATTCAGGGGGAGGGGGAAAGGCGCTTTCGGGGCGCGAGGAGGAGGAAAGTACAATTTGGATAATCGAACGAAGACAGTGGCAATCTCTGGGGTGGATCTGACGCCCGAGAGGGACGAGGCCTTAAGGCAACACTTGCTGGTAATTCATTTCCGTTCCTTTCCATGGGTGTAATACTAAGATGATTGTCTTTCAGGGCATTGGGGAATTTGACGCCATCGAGCCCCACCCCGATAAGTCTGACACGCAAATCATTACTTTCAAAGACCGACCTACAGCCGAGAGCTTCATGTATGGCACCAAAGATATCCCATCAGTTGGTAAGCTGGAATTATGCTGGTACAACGCACCATCCGTACTCACGCACTCGGCAACGAAACTGGCGAATGCAGATAGCGACGTGCAAATGCGGGGTGGAAGCGTTGATATTGGCCAAACCAATAATGGTCCTGAAGTAGCTGCGGGCATGGATGATTATGATGTTGCAGATGAAGATGATAGGAATTGGTGAATGTTCTTATCTAGACCAGATCATCTAGCATTGTATTACTAGGGATTTGAGAATTCATGAGATGTATATTCTGCACAACTCGTGAAAATTGCACTCGCACTGAGCGGCTTTCCTTCAGCTTGGAACATGCGGTAGTGAATTACCTTGTGCGGCAGACCATCTGTCATACAAAGCTTGATGAGTGTATATATTGCAAGCTCGGAGAAAAGGCATCCTTCTCTAGTGTTAGCACTACACCCTGAAATGCCAACTTAGTACTAAATGAAGCTTAACAAGATCTGCAAGGCTGAACAGTGAATAAAAGGACAAAAGCGTTTAAGTTGAACGTCTGGTTAAAATATTATGGTTGCTTGAAACACTCCGTGGATATGTTCTAGAGAATTCCTTATACTCTCATGTAAGGTGCAAAATGCGTCGCCTTTAGTTGGGGGATCTTCCTGGAGTCTACAGTGTATGTGGGGGGCTTTGAATGTTGTAGGGCTGAAGCATTTCATGCCACTCTTTAGTGCTTGACCTACCTACCGTGACCATGCTGCAGCCTTGAGACAGTCGAGTGAACCAGGCAGCTTGAGATTACTATTTAAAAACCAATACATTGATCAGGATACATCAGTATTACAATGCCAGACATCGATTCTCTCCCACCATCGTACTCTCCGTCCCGTGTCTACAGCAATGGCTCCGACAACCGCCACTCTCCCTCACCTAGAGCATCATCATCATCTCTCGCAGCAGCAGCAACTATCAATGCTGGTATCCAGCATGAAGACTCTCGCCGCTCCTCTATCACGTCAAATCGTGGCCGCCCATCGCCGCAAATTGGGCGCGATGAGCGTAGACGATCGAACGCTTTTTTAAGTTCTTACGACCCTGCGCTTCCTGGACCTGGAGAGCTCCACTCTGGCGATGTGCGGTCTCCTACAAGCTATGCCTTTCGTACTGCTAGCCCCCAGGGTTTGGGATCTCCAATCATGGGACCTCACCACCGTGATCGCGCACCAAGTTTGGGTGAGCTGCACCAGGAACTAGAACAGGAACAGGAAGCCCAAGTGGTATAGCAACCTACAAAACTTTGCCGGGTTGCTTTGCTGACTTATTCCGAACTCTTAGAACCGTCTCCTGGAAATGATCCGTCATCAGCAAGCTCAACTACAAGCAATGCAGCAGCAACAGAACTACACGCCCTCCAGCAGCTCGGCAGCCCTTGATGACACTACTCCTCCCTCAGAGCGTTCTAGTTCCTATCCACACACGACAGCACCACACCAACCATCTGCTCCGGTTCCTATTGCCAATCCCCGTCCACGTTCGCCAAATGCGCGCAATTCCATCTCGATGTCTCGTCAATCTTCACGGCGCTCAAGAACACCTAGTCGCACAGCATCACCTGCGTTACGTCCTGTCTCTGCTGGTCTGCAAGCACAAGGGGAAGGCTGGTTCGGAGAGCGTACCTCTATGTTGGACGATAGCGCCTTTTATCAGGCAGAGACCCAGATGTTGACAAGGGAAAATCAGATGTTGAGGCAGAGAATCAGGGAACTAGGTATTTCCTTTTAAGTATCTGCTAGTTGAAGGTACTTACGTGTGCACAGAACGCCAGCTCGGCGAACTCAACCCTACCGCCACCAACAGTCCCCCCGTACCGTCGAGCCTGACAGCTCCTCCACTTGAAGCGGAAACAGGGAATTCTGAGGCAGGGCCCAGGAGACGGATCAGCGAGGGCGAAGACAAGGAAGAATGATTCCTTGGAAACGGCGCCGTCATTGCTGCCAGCGCCAGAGCCAACGCTGGGGCTATGACCGCGAACTTCACGAGACATGAGATTAAGGCAGGGACGATAGACGAAGCAATGACCTGGCATAGCATTATATACCCTTCAGCGGGTCCTTAGATAACGGGCTTCGCAGCCTCACTTTCGGCTTAATGCAGTCGAATGTATTCTAAACAAAACGACCGAGAATAATTGCAGCAGTTATATTCGTGCAATGAGGTGTTGAAGATGAGTCCTTGGCGGAGGAAATGATGTAGGCTGTCGGAAATATGTGGGTGGGGTAGAAACGCGAGCACTTCTACGCGCTGGAGAAGCGGCCCCAACTTAAATCCAGAAAAGACCTGACCGTGTCCGTGACCTACTCCTCTCCAAACACCAACTCCCCACGTTTGAACACTCTCTACCTTCCCCATACTGTTTGTTCGCTTTTGGTGCTCGCAATTGAACATTTCGTAATGCCATTAGACGGTCTTGAAGCCATTCAAACGCTAATATCAAGGGAGGGCATTTCTCGCGTCCTTGCATGAACATCCCAATCCTAGAACGAGAATGGGCTCCCCTCCCAACCATGTTCCTTTACCAGTCTCACCTGTGGCTGGCGTGAAGCGTCCTGCTCCTTCTCTACTGCCAGCTTTCGAACCTTCGTCTTCACCACAACTACCTCGTCCCAATAAACGCCTCGCTCACGCGTCGCCATCCAAGTCCTTTAAGGAGCGTCCATACCCTACCCCAGTACCAACCTCCTCAACTCTCGTGCCGTCTTCCTCTCCGCCTCGGAAACATGATACGCGCCGACCAGGCTCTCATCGAACCTTCTCAGCACTCTCGGAGCGAGCTCCACTGTCTACCGTACCATCGATTGAACTCTCCGGTCATGGAGAGCCAACACTTATGGGCAGATCTAGCAACTCCTCTCACTACCAATTGTCTACTCACAAACAGATATCACGAATCCACGTACGGGCTATCTATATTCCTGCTGATCCTCCGCATTCTGCAAAAGTAAGAGTGGAATGCTTAGGATGGAATGGAGTAAAAGTACATTGCCAAGGGAAGCCATTTGAGCTGGCGAAGGGAGATACGTTCACTTCTGAGACGGAGCAAGCGGATATTATGGTTGATGTGCAAGACGCCCGTGTGTTATTGAAATGGCCAAAGCATGAAAAGAGAATATCGACACCCACGGACAGTGATTCGCTGTCGGACTCTGAGCATTCTTCAGAACCTGCTACCGCTGCAGCACGTAATAGACCGCCGTATACGAGTCCACTGAGACAGCAGGCTCGGTTGCAGTCGCCAATTTCTCCATCCCCTGCTGTTCAGGCAACTCATCTACCTTTGCCATTATCTTCTGCATATACGAACTCGAATCCACCAATAGCGGTGCCCGTCAAAGTTTATGAAGACGAGCCCGCGGGTGATGCTTACGAAGATTCACAAAAAGCCACTCAATCCACCCAGTTCGCATCTCAGCCTCTCGGTAATGCATTACGAGAGTTACAGAGCAGTCCTCTGCAGAGTTTCTCCGATAATGATGAAGAAAACGACCCTATTATTACCTCCTTCGGCCCCTATGGCGCGAACCTTGGTGCTCGCATGGAGTCTTTCACGACTAACGCCTCGCCCCGCCGCAACCCTCTCGAACCCCTCAAAGAGGAGAGCATATCACCTCAGCGCCGCGGTCAGATCACTCTTTCACCTAAACGCCGTCGCCGTAATCCGGATCGTGATGTCTCGGACTCTGTTCACCAGAAGTATAACGCGGAAGGAAAAGACCCAATTTCAAATCACATTATCAACCAGCTCGCTTATTCCCGCGTCTCATCTACACCGCTATCAACTCTGATGCAAAGCTTACCCATACATCTCAAGGCTGAGCTGGACGGCGACCGATTGAGATCCATCCTCGAATGTATACAGTGCGTGGGCGAGGTGCCACGAGAAGGTAAGGATGCGGCTGGAAAGCAACTCGAGAGTGAGTATTACTATATACCCGAAGGCGATGCGGACGAAGCTCGAAGAGACATGGTAGAAGGGTTAGGGGGGAGGGGGTTGAGAAATTGTCGGAAGAGCCATAAGGTATGTTTTGTTCTATTTTGCTCCGCGACGAGGTATATATCGTCTTTCAGCGAGACGCTGATTTAGGGACAGCAATATTTTTGGCGAAAGCCAAAATAGCCTTTACTGTTCGAAGCACTGAACTCGGGTCAATACACACACGCATGAACACGCCTTCTCTACAGCAGAATCGGCCTATGGCAGCCCTTTGTTGCGTGTCAAAGTCATGTCTGTGATCCTTACGAAGTCGAAATTTTCAGTTTTTTTGTCCAAGGTATTAAGGCTTGTGATGGCTGTATCAACCATACCATTTTGTTGCTTGCCTTTCCTGCAGTGAGAGGAATGCCTGTATTGGCGGCCTAGTTGCTGACCCCTTGGGATACTATACCAGAACATGATTGTGTGCATAGCGAGGTGCATTGATAGGTATGAATTGACAGAGTCCCGCAAGTCTAAGGGAGAAGGAGAAATAAGAAGGATAGGATAGAAAACCTGAAAATGATTCCAAATACTGAATACTTGTGCGCCGAAAATCTATGAGCAGCTTTCGCACGAAGACTCTTCTCATGAGACAAACCATGCTCTCCCACTTCTGAAAAAGAGGGTAATATGGTTCAGTATCCGATTAATCCTCGCTGCAATATATTTCCCCGGGTATCTTGCACTCCTTCACGCTCAAGACATAACCAGACCCCTCTTCTCGCATCTATGATACTAATACCTCTACTATCGCCTGCTTTTCCCACACCACCACCGCCCCCGTCTTCTTTCTAACACCCGTTTCTAAACGTTCGTGCGGCTCTACGCAATACTCGGTTCTCGTGAGCTCCGTACCAGTGCAATGTCAACTAATGAATATTGCCTCGTCAGGGTGCGGAGTAAGGGATCATGAAGGCCAACCCACCTGTGTGGATGGCTAAGTCGAGAGAAAAAGCGTGTATGATTGGTTGCATAGGCTGAGAGTGGGTGATAAGGGTGTGTATTTGGTAAATGCGAGAAGGCAACTACCCATATACGTCAACGAAGATCTTAGCTGCATAAGTGCTGCAGTAAAGCTGTATTGCGTTTTTCCCATCACTAGAGCTTCGTTCCAAAAAGAGCCTATGTACAGGTCAAGAGCCATGTGACCAAATCCACCACACTACGCATGCTTATCCCCTAGAAATATTTACGTATGGCTTGAGAACTTCTACCATCCCGCCAGAGCATATCATTATCATCAAAAGAACAATATCTGGTCGTCCTTCCACCCTTGCTCCTTCAACACGACATGGATACTCTTTTCTAGCGCCTCAGGCCCGCAGATGAGTACTAAAGTATCCTCACTACACTCGACATGCTTTTGAACCAACTCTGCGTTGATTCGTCCCCTGCGACCTTCCCACCATTCTGGAGCACGGGTAAGCGTGTGAATGATCTCACCCTTGTCTTCGTTCCCTTTCAGTAAAGCGTCGAGATCTTCTTTACACAAAATATCTTCGACGAGTCTGTTGCCATTGACGATAGTACACGTGGTCGAATCATCTTTATCCCTCATCACGGCGCGGAAGACTTGKAAGATAGGTGTAATACCGCTACCGCCACAGATCATAGCGAACTTCCTCACTCGCTTCTCTGTACCGTTGATACTACATAATCCCTTCCCCAGATACGTGAACTTCCCAATCGGTCCTTTGAAATCGACTCCGTGACCAAGGGGAAGGGCTGACATAGCTTTACTCATTTTTCCTGGGTTGGTGGCTGGGTCGAGGTAGAGTTTTATGAGAACTTCGAGGTATCCAGCGCGGGTTATTTCAGAGATGGGTGTATAAGGGCGAATGATAGCTTCGCGAGTGACGGGGTCGCGCAGACGGATCATGAGGTGCTGGCCTACAGGGAGGCCGAGGGTTTGCGCCGGGTGCTCAAGGGTAAAGATGAAGATAATAGTATCGGAGGAAATTTGCTTTTTGGAATGGAGGCGAGCGGTGTACCAAAAGCGAGGATTAAGAAAGGTGGGCCGTGGGGTGTCAGATGTTATTGCAGAGGGAGTTTCCGAGATAGCGATTTTGGAGCTGGAATCGAGGGTGCCAATGTGGTAAGTCGGCATCATTGCTTTGGCGGTTTCTGAGTGGATGGCCACGAATTCGTCTGTGCTATCAAGACCAGCAGCGCTGATGATGGATTGGGCGCCGCCGGGATGGTCTTTGAGGAAAGAGGCGCCATTGTAGACTTGGCCGTTCACAACGAACCAGGGGTCTTGTTCGTTATCATGTTTTCGTAGTTCGTCAATTGTGATCTCCGTCTTCAATCCTTCTTTCGTCATTGATATTTCTTTGGTTTGCTCGACGACATCTCTTCGTTCTTCTTCACCGGCTACTTTTTCTCCCCAATGGCCATTCATCAGATCACCGCCCGCTTTCCTTACCCTTTCCATCCAGCCACCAGGCATTAGGGCTGGTTGCGTTGGATGTTCGAATCTAAGATAGTCATCATCTCTACTGATAGTAACCCGAAACCAGGGATTGTTCATCATGCCAAGTACACTCCAGTACATGTCCTTTGGTTGTATGTTCATGCTCTCATCCATTGCTCTGACGACAATGTCTTTCGCGTCTGCAAGCTCTGTGACTGAAAGATCTAGGGACCATTGACACCAACAGAAGCAGCTTTCTCTCCATGACATGTCTAGGCGCCCTCCGTACAAAATCTGATCGGGGACATCTCGATAACGGTCCTCAGGGTAGTCAATGTCAGCCAATCGCCATGACTGACCTTTGTCTAGGGAGAGCTCAACTCTCGTCACTCTTCGTCCGCCGCCACCGTACGCGTAGCCTTTGGCGCGATACTTCTCTGGTCCATCACTCAAGGAGACTTGCTCCTCATGGGCGGGAAATGCAATTGCTGAGTTGGTACTAAGGTCGTAAATTGCGTATCTTTCATCAACCCACCACTTAGGCTCGTTCGCAGATAGCTCTGGGCTGATCATGGTAGGTAGTACACGATTGTCATAGATATGGTACCAATTGTCACTTGGTGCTGCAGTGACTATCAGCTTCTTTAGCCACTTCACACTACGCCCTCCGATTTGTCCAGGTATAACAGCTCGTAGGGGCTTTCCGTGGTCAGGTCTCAGCATCTCGCCGTTCATCATATAGGAAAGCATCATGCCCCGATTGGGATCCATGACCCAGTTGAGCTTGACAGACGTGCCATAAAATCCGTTGGGCTAATCGTGTATCAGCCTACCTCTCGTATGAAATGCCAACTTATTGTTTTGCCATACAAGTTCATCGGCACCTTCCATGCGCACATATTTAGCCTTCTTACAAGGCCGTGCCTTCTTTATCAAATCCGACATGGCGACACCAGTAAAGAGCGCTGTTGACAGACCAGCGGGTCCCCATGAGAACCCCTTACTCTTTCTAACCTGGTTTTGCTCTTTCCTTCTGTTCCCGGCGCATACGAGTGTTATGGGACATGTAATCTGTTCATACTCGGCCATGAGTTGACGAAGGGTAAGGCTTAGAGGCTTCTCGACGAGCCTGGGAGTGTATAAGTCAACCGAATGAAACTGCTCGGGTTGCGTGTCATAGCGTACCCTTCCACCGTGAACTCCCAGTCGGGAATCTCTTCATCCTTGACCTCAGGCACAGCTCCATGATTTCTGACGTAGAATAGCTCAGGGCTTGTTAGGAAACCCTCATTGAAGAGGGCAGACAGTGGAGCTTCGACGTTGAATGGGTGTACACCGGTCAATCGGATTAGCCTTGGATCTCGTGGAACGTGGGCATCTGGGGTCTTCTTGTCAAGGTCGAGAACCTCGGTAGGTATGGTCGTAGGTGGTGGTAGAGGGATGTCGACTTCTTCACTGGATTCGGATCCATTCTCTTCGGTCTGAGGAGGCGAAGGCGGTAATTGTTCATGCTTCTCTACTATCAATTGAGAGCGACCGTCTTGGGCAGGATCCTCCATGAGTTACGGATCTATACGGAGCAGAGAGAAAGACATGTGAAACATCCAAGATGGTCAAAGCAAAAAGATACACAAGAATGTTCGCAATGGCAAGTTTCAGGTAGCAGGAACCCCGAAGCAAGCGTGTCCTACGAAACACCGCATGCTCGCTTAGCATTCACAGCCCAAAAGTGGAAGGCAAAGTAAGCACGCGTGAGAGAACGATCCTCGTTACAATAATTCGAGGCAAGTGTTGAGGAACAAGGTTGTGAATGCTTACACCCAATAAGGTGAGGCAAAACCGGCGAATCCCAAATAGTTAATATATATCCGCGGAAGTAGATGAAATGGGTATTTCCTCATTCATTCTTTTGGTCTTCCGCCGTCAGCCCATTTCCCCCTTCCAGCCAAGAAATGCACGAAAAGTCAGACGCAAAAGTCATCACTCAGGTGCTTATCGATTAGCGTCATTGATAAGCGGTCTGATGTTCCTTGGGGCACAGCGATGACGGTGAGGAGGATACGGCATCCGAATATGCACAACACACAGTGGCCACCTTAGATCGATGCCCCCAGAATCGAGCCTGTCAGATCTTGACGGCATCCTTGTGCCTATTGAGGCCGTTGCACCCTAATGCACAGGTGTCGGGCAATAATTTGGCGGGAGCACGGGGATTCAAGTACTTCGTACCCATGCCTCAACGGTGCAGCACATATCGTGGGGGCAAGGGCTTCGGGTTGACCCTTGGACTTGTTTGGCATTAATTGCATTACTCCAATGGTGGTCCTGGCAGACTTCCGGCAGTCTGAAAACCAGGGGACCTCAAAAAGCAAGAATGAATGTACCATAGTATGGGCCGACGTTGGATAGTCTCAAGGTTAGCGATGTAAAGGGCAAAAGAGGGACAAGTTCACGGCCAAAGGTAGCTAATCCTAAAATGTCTTAGCGCAGCGCAGCTCTGTCGGCCTGACGTATCAAACGAACTTCCCTTATCTTTCATCCACCTGATTGAGAAACAACCCAACGGCTGCCGAGGAGAAAGCAAATGTCAATTGTCTACCGATGCCTGGAAGTCCATCTTCAATTCAAGAGCCTCACATAATGCCCGCTATCAAGCTGCCGCCACCATGCATGTAGCTTTCCCCGCGGCCCCTCCCTCCAACCCCCATGAAGAACCCTAAGGGGCTATCAATGGCACATCTTACGTTTCCTAGCTTGTTATTTTGCCTGCGTGCTGTTCTGAATGAGATCTCATTCATATTTTCTCAATTTTCCCAATGTCAATCTTGAAGTTCAGGCTGCCAGACAGTGTCTGCTTAGCTGCATGACACCACGCACTTGAATACCAGCCTCAGTATAATAATCATCTACCATCTGCTCCTGTCTTTCACGTGTTTTAGGACCTAATCTTCAGGATGTCGTGGGCAGAGTCCTCACCGGGTATGCAGGCAGGCAGAGTACCCGTCAATGGGCACGATCCAGAAGAGAATGGGGCACAGTATCCGAGACCAAAAGATCAGAGGAAGAAGGTCGTCGTTGTAGGGCTGGGGATGGTTGGTATTGCGTTCATGTGAGTTAATCAACAAATCTCACAGTCTGCTGTGAGGTCCTGGCAGCAATGACTAATGATTACCCTCAATAGTGAGAAGCTGCTGAAGATGGACGCAAGAAGAAGGGAATACKACGTAGTAGTCATTGGGGAAGAGCCGCATTTTGCATACAACAGAGTCGGTTTGACAAGCTTTTTCCAGCATCGAAAGGCGGAGAATTTGTACTTGAACCCGAAGGAATGGGTAAGTCGAATGTATCATTCCAACCCCTACGGATGGCGTCTGATAAGATCGTTCATGCAGTATGCGGGATTGCCAGAAGGCTCTCTCAACTATCATTTGAACACCATGGTCACCGAGATCCACCCCGAAAACAAACTTGTCTCCACATCTACTGGGGAAACCGTGCCTTACGATATCCTTGTACTTGCCACGGGTTCTGACGCACTTCTACCGCGACATACACCTGGTCATGATGCGAAAGGGGTATTCGTGTACCGCACTATTGAAGATCTTGAAAAACTCATAAGATACTCGGAGACCTGCAGAGGCAGCACAGGGGCTGTGGTGGGTGGCGGTCTGTTAGGATTGGAAGCAGCAAAAGCAATGATGGACCTCGAAAGCTTTTCTCAGGTGAAACTCATCGAGCGTAATCGATGGGTCCTTAGTCGCCAATTAGACAGCGATGCTGGTAGCATGGTTGTAGAGCTCGTGCAAAAACTCGGGTTAGACGTCCTTCTTGGCAAACGAGTTGGTAGAATCGAAGTCGACGAGGACAATGCTGTCAAAGGCGTCATATTTGAGGATGGAGAACGGATGGACTGCAAATGTCTCATGTTCGGTATCGGCATTAAGGCTCGCGATGAGTTGGCTAGGCGATCGGGTATTAAATGTGCTGACCGTGGAGGAGGCATCGTCGTTGATCCGAGCCTACAGACCAGTCAAGAGGGCATCTACGCTATTGGGGAGTGCGCCAGCTGGGAAAATCAAACATTTGGTCTGATAGCTCCAGGCATTGAAATGGCAGAAGTCCTTGCTTTTAACTTAACGCAAGCCAAGGTCCACACGCCACGAAAGTTCAAGAGACCAGACCTAAGCACTAAATTGAAACTACTCGGTGTAGAGGTTGCCAGCTTTGGAGACTTCTTTGCCGACAGAGACGGACCTAGAGAGTTGCCTATGAAGAGGCATGGTGCCAAGAAAGAGATAAAAGAAGGAGCAGAAGAGCGAGTTAAAAATATCACTGATGGACCTCCACCACCCCCAGTCAAAGCTCTCACTTACAAGGATCCTTTCCAATCGGTTTACAAGAAATATCTCTTCACAATGGATGGCAAACATTTGTTGGGTGGCATGATGATTGGTGACACCAAAGACTACGTAAAGTTGGTACCAATGATAAAGAATCAAACAACACTAGAAGTACCCCCAAGTCAATTCATCTTGGGAGCTAGTAAAGAAGGCGAAGACGACGCAAATGACTTGACAGATGACACGCAGGTCTGCTCGTGCCACAACGTTACGAAAGGAGACATAGCCAAAAGTGTTAGAGATGGAACTTGCAAGAGCATTGGAGATGTCAAATCGTGCACGAAGGCTGGCACCGGCTGCGGTGGCTGTATGCCCTTAATTCAGACAATCTTCAATGCGGAGATGAAGGCGCAGGGATCTGAAGTGCTCAACCACCTGTGTCCTCATTTCGCATACTCCCGAGCCGATCTGTTCAACATAGTCTACGTTAAGAAGCTAAAGTCGTTTGCAGAGGTCATGAAGGAATGTGGTAAGGACCCCAACTCCCTAGGCTGCGAAGCTTGCAAACCAGCACTTGGCTCCATCCTAGCATCACTTTACAATCAACACGTAATGGACAAGCCACTCCATGGCCTTCAAGACACCAACGACAGATTCCTTGCCAACATCCAGCGCAATGGCACATTCTCTGTTATTCCCCGAGTAGCAGGCGGAGAGATCACACCCGAGAAGCTTATCGTCATTGGTACCGTTGCTAAGAAGTACGGCCTCTACTGCAAGATTACTGGCGGTCAACGCATAGACATGTTCGGTGCTAAGAAACAGGACCTTATTGATATTTGGACCGAACTTGTCAATGCTGGCATGGAATCAGGTCATGCCTACGCCAAATCCCTGCGCACAGTCAAATCCTGTGTGGGCACAACATGGTGTCGTTTCGGTATTGGTGATAGCGTAGGCATGGCTGTCCGGCTCGAAGAGCGCTACAAATCAATCCGTAGTCCACACAAAATGAAGGGTGGCGTCTCTGGCTGCGTCCGGGAGTGCGCAGAAGCACAAAACAAAGACTTCGGTCTTATCGCTACCGAAAAGGGCTTTAATGTCTTCGTCGGCGGCAATGGCGGCGCCAAACCTCGCCACAGCGAACTCTTAGCTAAAGACGTACCTCCCGACGACGTAATTCCCATCCTCGACCGCTACCTTATGTTCTATATCCGCACAGCCGACAAACTCCAACGTACAGCCCGCTGGGTCGAGCAACTCCCAGGCGGCATAAAGTACCTCCGCGAAGTTATCCTCGAAGATAGACTAGGTATAGCAGCTGAACTCGAAAAACAAATGAACGAGCTTGTTGGCACCTTCTTCTGCGAATGGACTGAAGCCATCAAGGACCCTGCTCGCCGTAGCAACTTCAAACAATTCGCAAATACAGAAGAAACTCTCGCTGTCGTCGAGCCAGTCTACGAACGCGGTCAAATCCGCCCCGCATACTGGCCCAAGGAATCCACAACCGAAGACTTCCGTGGCACACAATGGTCAAGTTTATCCTGGCAGCCCATTATCGAATCCAAACACTTCATCGATACCCCAACCGGTAGTAGCAAGAACGTCAAACGCGGCGACACTCAACTCGCCATCTTCAAAGTAAAAGGGAAATGGTACGCCACACAGCAAATGTGTCCACACAAACGCACTTTCGCTCTCTCAGAAGGCCTTCTCGGAGACGATGCGAAGACCGATAAACTTTGGGTCTCATGCCCTTTCCACAAGAAGAATTTCACGCTCAACGGGTCTGACGCAGGCAAATGCACCAACGACGATGAAGTCAACATCGCCGTCTTCCCCGTAGAGGAGAGACAGGATGGATGG
Source organism: Cladonia macilenta KoLRI003786 (assembly GCA_000444155.1). Classification (NCBI taxonomy): domain Eukaryota; kingdom Fungi; phylum Ascomycota; class Lecanoromycetes; order Lecanorales; family Cladoniaceae; genus Cladonia; species Cladonia macilenta. The sequence continues at coordinate 691,143 of KE598567.1, forward strand.
GTATATCTCAAATTACCGCCTGTAGAGGAACTCGATGCGAGATTAGGTACCACCAGATGGAAAGTCAAGAAAGGCGAAGGCATGGAACCGTTTGAGAAATTGGATGAGAAATTGAAGGGAATGAAGGGCCGGAAACCGTTTGAGGAAAGTCATTTACCGAATGGTGCCGGAGAGGTGAGAGCTGCGAGGGAGATCACGGCTGGGGAAAATGGGGGAATTGATTGGTAGGTTGTATATAAGCGTTGCGGTAGTGATGTTGGTATAGGTGTATGTCGCGCGAGACTGTATCTATCTAGGTAAAGTCTGGGCAATGATTGTACATAAATATCTTAAACAATACACAGACTGAGTCAAACCACCCCCCTCCTTTCTACTAACTCTAGCTCTGCACAAGCATTGCCTACAATTCCAACCCTCAGTCTACCCCAAGTACCTTGACAAGAAAGCCCGTCGAGCAAAAAATAAGTCATATATACTMAAGAGTCTGCAGACTCTGTCTGATACATGAAATGAGGTTTTGCAAAAAGCACATAAACCCCCCTCACCCCCCCAGACGCGAGAATAGCCATTTATTCGCGCCTCTCTCACCACCTCTGATTTTCATACGGCGGAAGCTACATAGAGACGAGTTCCTACTCTGACCTCTAGTACTGGCTGTCTGCATCGCGGATCTTTGTATATATATAGCGCCGGTCGGACGACGTATGGTGTCCCTTTGAAAGGCATCTTTTTTTCCCACTGGCCTGCAATTCAGTTTAGTCTTGGTATAGCAGGTCTGAGTTTCATTAAACAGCTATTTGTTATGTGGGCTTTCAACTACTATTTGAGGACAGAATGGGATGGGAGGGCGGTTTGGGAGGTATGAATTCGGTTTTCTGATCATGTGAATGTAACAGATGGATATCTTTTGTCTGGGAATTGATGCGCAGAGGAAGGGAACTGGGTTTCGACTGAGATGGATTATGTGGTTTCTCCTTGCTTATGGGAAAATGCGTGGAACAGGGTAGAGCTGTGGATGTATTGACTATATTTCTGAATTGGAGTGTGGGAGGATGATGTTTAATAAGGGGCGAAAGGTGATGATATGCGAAGGTATTAGCCCGATCGTGAAATGATAGTTATAGTTATATCAAAAGATCAAAAACATTTCTGAGCACATAGATAGAGCTTAGCAGGCTGCCGTATGAACCAGTAAACGCGGAAAAGTATAACACCAGTCAATTTACAAACCTATCGACTAGTACACTTTGACAGTCTTGCATAGAAAGGAAAGAAAAACATTGGCACTTTCTTTCCAGTTATTCTCAGGGTCCAAAGGAAGTGAATGGCGACAAGCTTGCATTCCCGTCTATCCTTCATTCATAAAGTACTGTAGAAGAATCCTCTAACTATCTATCATGCGCTTCCCTTGCCATTCCATACAAGCAACCAGCAGGAGCAATAAAGATAACAACTGAATTCTCTATGCATGTATGGCGCATCATAGCCTTCGTCCCTGAGTGGCTCATCAAATGGGGTTCGTGGTCCAATTTCCTCGTATCTTCGCGCGTCTCTAACCGTCTAATCCATTTCCGTATCCTTTGGCTCCTCTACACCATCTGGTTGCACTACATCAGCGTCCTTCATTTCCGTATCTTGACTAGCGGGAGCTTCGTCCTTCTTTCCCTCCTTTGCCTTTTTCGCCTCCTCTTCGGCCTTCTTCCTCGCTTCAAGCTCTGCCCGCTTCTTTGCAGCCTTTTCCTCCTCTACTTTGAGGACAGCTTGCCGTTCTTCTTCGACTTTGTCTTGATACCGGCCGACGATTGGGCCGGCAACGAAGCGAATCTCGTCCATTTTGGCCACGTAAACACCGCGGGTAGCGTCTTCGCCTTCGTCGTAGAGCCAGTCCTGTGTTTGCGTTAGTATGGATTAGGTCTGGGGGGGCAGGCTTCAGTAGGGAACAAACCTCGCTCTGATCCAGCTTCTCCTTCAGCTTGGCCTTCTCTTCCTCGCTAGCGAATTCCGCATATTGGTCGTCGATCTTGCCCCGTAGCTCGTAGATGTAGGATTCCAGCTCGTTCTTTTTGTCTTCTGTGTCCGCAACAAGCTTGTCTTCCATGAACATGCTGCCTTCCTTCTCTGCTGCATTGTCCTTCGAAGCTTGGTCCATGGACGCAGTGCCCGCAGATAACGGCAGCTCTCCCTTGCGGACTTGCTTCTTCACTTTTCGGGTCTTCGGCTTGGGCTCGGCTGTGCCATTGGCTTGGTCTGTCTCCATAGCCTGATTGGAAATATCAGTCAGCGGTTCGCTTGTGGATTGACGCTTTGAGCTGCCGAAGAGGCCTTTGGCAAAGTTTTTCAACTTTGTGTGGGGTGCCTTCTTCAAAGCGTCATTCGCAGGCATGTATGACGGACTCAAAAAAGGTGGGGGACTTACATCGCCATCTTTCTTCTCAGCCTTTTCACCCTCCTTTTCTTCAGGTATTGGCTCTTCTACCTCCACGTCCTCCACATAGTATCCTGATTCAACATTCAGAACGCCATGAAGATTGAGCCGAGCCTTGAGCTTGCAGATCATGAAGTCGTCTTCTCCATTTGCCTTTACACCCTTCACAGAGAACCTCCCAATCCAAGGTGACATCTTTCCAGGAAGCAACTCAGGCTTGGCATACTTAGCTTCCAGGTCGAATGGTTGCTTTCTGTAGAATGTGAGTATTTTGGTCGAGGGCATAACGTTGCCTTTGTTGAAAACAGTCAAGCTAGTATCCTCATCTGGTATATCTGGGGACTGTTCCCAGTTGAATTCGATAGGATAATTGACGATATCATGCACCGAAAAGTCACGAACGCGGAAGACGGGTGATAGGATAGCACAGCTGAACGCACAGCCTCGAGCAACGGCTTCATCTTGGTTGAGCGTAAAGGAGAGACCCTTGCCGAAGTACTTGCTTATTCTGTCTTTAAGAGATGGAACACGTGTGCATCCACCGACCATCTCGATCGAGTCAATGTCCTCCACTTTCATCTTCGCTTCTGCGAGAGCTTGTTCCAAGGGCACCGTGGCGCGATCTAATAGTGGCTGCACGAGTTGTTCCAGCTCTTCCCGCTTCATCATGCCCGATACATCGACGTCATTCATCAGAGATTCAATGCTTATCGGAGCTTGGGCGTTGGCGGACAGGATCTTCTTCATCTTCTCGCAGGCTGCTGCTGTTCGTACGAGTGCCTTAGGATTCGTATTGATATCGATCTTATATTTCTCTTTCCACTCTCTGGCGAAATGCTGTATCAGCGCCTTGTCGAAGTCTCTTCCGCCGAAATGCCGGTCGTAAGTTGTAGATTTGACAGCCAGCTCGCCCTTCTTAAACTCCACTATCGAGCATGTATAATCGCTGTGACCAATATCGACGAAAGCAACACGTTTTGGCTTCTCTTCCGCCGTAGGCAGGTCTGTCCTAGGAATACCGTAGCCCAGGGCTGTAGCAGTGGTGTCGTTGATCAGCCTGAGCAATTTCAGTCCAGCTATTTCAGCCGCATCCATCAGAGCTCTTCGCTGTACATCGGTGAACCAGGCAGGGACACTGATGACAATATCCGAGACAGGCAGCTTCAGTTCCGCGGATGCCGTAGCCTTGACTTTGCTGAGGAACATTGCAACAAGCTGCGTCGCTGTGAAACGCTGCTTCTCACCCATGTATGTCACTTCCGCACCAACTGTGTTACCCATCTCGACGAGGGTCGCCGAGACGAACTCTTTCTCGATCTGGACATCGGAATCATTTATGGAGCGGCCGGCAAGGCGTTTCAACGACCCGACGGTGTTTTTGAGGTTGGAGATTTCTTGAGTTTTCGCGGGTTCGCCGAGGTATCTGCTTTTGGGTCCGAATCCGACGAGAGAGCTGTAGGTTGTTAGCTACGGTGGGACTTCGGAACGGGGTGGGGTTCTTACGGTGTTGCTCGATTGGAGACTTCGTTTGTGATCTGTGATATCGTTAGCACACCTGCTTACCGGAACAGAGATATTCGGAGGCTAGGACATACAACATCGACACCACGGTTCCTAGCAACAGCTATGACCGTATTGAGTGTACCGAAGTCTACGCCTACAACACTCATCTTGACGGTGTTTATTGCCTTGTAGACGAATGAGGTCAGGGAAAAAAAATATTAGGAGTACTTGTGGCTCAGTGAAAGGGGTAGAGCGGTCTCGATCGTCAAGGTGCGTTTAGAGGCGTGGTATCATTCGAAGGGAAATTTGTGTGATGGTGTTCTGGGCCGTGTTTAATTTTCGTGGTCCATCGAAAATCCTGGAAGCACGGTGAAGCTTCCATCCATGTAAAAACACTAGCCTTGTTGCTCAATCGTGGCTTTGCAGATCCCTGTCGCGTTATACCCATATCAAACGCAGATCCGTATCATACAAGGCATCCACGTTCTGGTAGGCTGAAACCGCATTCCTTTCATAGCATGAACATTGCCATCATGTCAACCACTCCCATTGCGCATTGCTCTGTACAGCAGCATGAGATACACTAAGTCAGTCTTAAGGTAACTTAGGGATTCTTTCGGGGCTAATCTTTTCTTGTCAATGGCTAAGCACTTATAGCGATATTTGTATACTTTATTATCATTAGCTATTGAAAGTTGCCTCTCCCACTCATCTGATTCATCTATCATGCCGTGAAGCCCAATCTTATTACCATATGCTTTTGCCGAAAATGCCCAAACCACGATGATGTATGGCGCTATGCATGCTCAAACAAACCCGGAGAAATATATTCATCAAACCCATTACCATCACTTCTTTGGCGGTTTCTTCGTCAACCTATTACGTCTCCTTCCTTCACTTTCAGTCTCCGAAATCTCCCCGTTCCGCGAACTTCGCCTTGAGCTTCTCATACTCAGGGTATCGTCTCTCATCAAAGAACGCCCTTCTCGCTGCGGCGTCCGGCTTCTCTTCGAGCTCCGTAAAGTCAATGTTTCTTCCCTCATCAAGGATCGCTCCCCTCGTGGTGGCCGATAGGCAACTGGGGGAGGCGAATGCCGTCTCGCTCGTCGTCCCCGGCCCATCAGTGGGTCTTGCTGTTGAGCTGCCTGTTCCCCTTCACTGTTATCCCTCTCAATACCGTCGGCATCATTATTTTTTGGTTTTTTATCGGTTAGTGTCCGCGTTAGAGGCTCTAGTCCCAGCGGGCTAGGTTCGATCCTCCTGGCCTGCCCACGCCCGGAAGACGAGCGGTGGACATTGTTTCGCGAAACCCCGGAAACACCTAGATCAATCTTGGTGGGGACACCTCGTGGACGTCTAGGTGCGTAGATTGGTGAATGATCTGGCGAGCGTCCGACGTGTGGGTCATCGTGTGAAGGTTGGCGAACGTGTCCTTGCCCATTGGCCTGGGTAATTTCGTCTCCAGATGCCGGGGACTCGCTTGACTCTGCGTATGCACCATTATGATCAAACTCTTCGCCCATCTCGTAGACCTGCCCAGATTCATGCGCCGCCATGCCCATGTAGGCACCTCTGGGTTGTCGCTGTGCTTGCTGAGCAATGTGGTACTTTGCTCGGTCCTCGTCCCCCATGATGCTCTCTACCTGGCGGGGGATATAGACGGAGTTGGTTGGAGTAGCGTCGGATACAAGTGAGTCAAAGGAGTAGCGTGGATGTAGTTGCATACGTGGAATTGTTGGCTCCCTGTCAAGGACATTACCCAAAGAGTTGCCAGACGCGTCGTTGTGCAGGTACCAACCCCCAGGAAGCTCTTCGGCTGGTGCAAAACGGCCCTCGATTTGTTCTGAAGGCATTAAGGGGACTGTACCTACAGCCCTCTTGTTTCGAGCTTCTGCCGCAGGCCTGAAAGTTTCGGGCACAATATTGAGATCATCCCCTGCCGCCTTGGCCTTTTCAATTACTTGCTGAGGAGTTGTGTCTGCATCGGCCGCGCCAGCGTCCGCTCTCGGACCTCCCCATGTTCGTTGTCCAGCTGTGAAAATACCATAGACCATGTATACCCAATTGAAGAAAGGATTGATAAGGAACATGATTGGATACAACCAGATCTTGTATCGTCGAAGCCTGAGGCCAAAGTAAAGCATGAGTAGCCAATTCAAGCCAAGAGATACCGCTATGAAACCGACGGGGAGATTTTTGACCTTATTCGATGTGCTGCAGACCGAGATGATCATGATGAAGAACAACAATGCTGTTGTTCGGATGGTATTGTTCATGAAGCGGACGATGCACAGCAGAGGATACCTCCTCCACAGCMGTATATCAGTCAACATACAGACCTCGTTCGTAATGAAGCCTAAGAACCATCTGCGCCGCTGTTTAAGCAGACTCTTGTACGTTTGCACAGCTTCGGTCTTGCAGAATGCTCCTGTGCAGAGCTGGATCTGGTAGCGTTCCCTTGCGCCAATCATAAACAGATGCGTCAACCATCGATCCTCACCCAAATGACACTTGCCGTAATCGAATAGGTCATCACACTGCTCTGCTTTGTCTGCAAAATAGTACTTTGCCATCTTCCTGAAAGCCGAAAAGCGAAGCATGGTTAATGCTCCTGGTAGGCAGGTGACTGACCCGCAACCAGATTCGACTGAGCGCTCGAAAAGCTGGCCGTGAATGTACTCCATGTCTTGTAGAAGCGTGATCAATGTGTTCTTTACTGTCGTTGATGTAATGATTCCAGTCATGGCTAACATATTCTGTTTGCTGCCCGGCTTGAGCTCCATCTCGTACATGAAATTCTGAATGCAAACTTTGTCTAGAATGCAATCTGAATCAATGAACAAGATGAAAAGGTTGTCGTTGCGTTTGAGATACTCGGTATAGATCTTGTCGATCAGCTTGAAGGTCGCCTTCTGGCAATGTCGTTTTCCTCCGTGAGGGAAACGCGAGACGGTGACTCTTGCCATTCTGTATGTGACATCGATACTTTTTGGGTAGCTTTTCAGTGTTAGAGGTACGCCTAGCTTCTCGATTGTCTTGAGGTAGAGTCCATCCTCTTGATCACCGTCGAAGGACAGGAATACGTGGAGGCAAGAGGGAGGGTAATCGCAGTCCACGACTGAGTCGATGGCCGTCAGCAAAACATCTGGCTCTTCCTTATAGCAAGGCATAACAATGACGGTCTTAGGTGCCGAGTCCTCGTCCAATGCTGTCGTCATTCTCTTGGTGCGGCCTAGGCTATTGACTACCAGCTGAAAGACGCAGAACAGCCATGGAATGATGAGCAAGCCTGCGAAAGAGTAAAAAGCGAACCACTGCAGAAACCAGACCATGGTATGGGGGAAATGCTGAGTAATCTGTGGTGGGAGAGGTAGGGTGACTACCATGACCGGGAGGAAGATGCACCTGGAAACGAGTAAGAAAAGTCTTGCAAAGGGGGAGAGCATGACCTACCTCAGAAGAGTGAATCCGAACATCATGACCACAGCAAGAAGTCGGATGCTCCAATGCTCGGCCTTGAGAAAGACCTTGACCAAACAGTAAAGGAAAGCGGCGAGCCACAAGAACCACTCGAGAAAAGCTGCCGATAGAATGGGCCCCATAATAGCGACATACACGATCTGCGATTCAGTAGTTAGCAAGCATAAATCTTCTGTAGAATCTGGGTGCACATACGTCTGCTGTTGGCCATGTTCCCGCCATTGTGTTGCTTCGAAATCCCTCGTGATGAAAAGTTAAGAATAAAGGAAGAGAAGGACCACAACACGGTCATGAGTCGTAGTGTCGGACAGCGTATCTAGGCGAAGTTTAGCCAGGAATAGAGAGGCAACACTTATTCTCGTGACATGTCGGCAAACTCAGACGCCGATACAGGTGTGGTACGTACGATCACGAATGTCTCAGTGCATCACGCCGATTCTCTGGCGTTATGTAAGGAGGATAGTGTGCTTGATCGCATCGTGTGTTGCAAGTCACAGAAAAATCATTCCCAGTACGAAAGGTACGTTTTGTGGAAGTGCTGTGAAGATCGGTAAAGTACCACCTCGGTCGTATACGTATTAAAGCAGCCATTGGATCTGCATGGCCCTGGCTTTTACCTGTCTTGTCTCTAATTATGCAGCTACTAGCCGTCAGTCTTGAGTAACAAGTAATGGTCCGGCGCTTCACTTCTTCTTCACTACTGACAAGCGAAGAGCGTACTAATGGAGCATAACACCTAGGAAACAAGCGCCTGTTCAATGGATGCACTTTTCAATGAGAAGAAGAAGATGTAAATCTTGAAGATGGATGTTGAAAAAACCAGGGTTGCCGGAAATTTTTCGTGGGCAGGTACACCCGACGCAAGGTTGAGCTGGCTTCATGCATGCATATGCACGTCATTCGGAATGGCGTTGCTGTTTTGGGACAATATGATGAAACATTGTTTCAATGCCCCTCTCTGTTCTATTCATAGGAAGGTTATTCCACCACTTCGCTTCTAAAGTTTTGTGAGTTCGTGCTGTGAGCGATTGGTACCACATGCGATTTCATGGGATTAGCTAGACCGCCTGCGGTGCGTTGATACTCATCCAGAGGCACAGACTCCCATCGAAGCAGAGCACCATATCCTGTACCAAGTGGAGCATTCGAGACAGTACAGAGTTCTCGTCGCAGGATTCCGTGCTAGGAAAGCCGTCCACCCGGCAATTTCTGGTGAAGCCAAGTCAGCCACAACGATCACTACAAGCATTACTGCGGTAGAATTCGGGCAGACTAATCGGGTCTATTCACGACAAAGCCCGTCGAGCACGAGTGGCAAAGCTTCTGCGTTATTCTAAGAGAAAGGGAGTAGCCAAAATTTACTACCCTCGACCTTCAAGCTGCCACCCATCACCCTGAGTATACCGTGATACGCTCCTCTGGACTAACATCTTACTGAAGCACCGTCTCCTTCCTGGATGCATGCATGGACAAATGAAATGCTTAATGAGTGGAATACCGACATCTGGCACGACAGTCTGTGTGATACCTCCCTTTTCGCACGTCTGCTTCAACTGAGCGTCATCTCTTCATCTCCAGTTCGCTCGTCGTCATCTCCTTTTTTCCCTCTGCCTCCAGAGACGATTGCTGGGGCGCTTCAACGCACGTGTAGAGGCTATCCCGAAGGCGGCCTGTTGTTCGAGGGTAGTCGCGATTCGCTCCGATCGCTGTAGGGCTAGAAGTCCCAGTTTAACTGTTGGGCTATCATGCAAGTGTACTATCAAGCCTGGATCGCAGGCTAACAAATATAGGCGTCGTCATGTCCTGTTACCCCATAGGGTCGGATTAGCCAGTAGTCCTGACGCCACGACCTCGACCGCGCTGAGAGCGACGATAAGGAAATCCACGCCCTTGGCCCCGCGAAGAATCGGGCGGCTGTTCGGGCTTTTGATCATACCAATCAACATCACTGAGCTGTAGTTTCCTAGCACGATGTCCGCTTCGAGAAGCGCCAGACTTGTCCGCAGGTTTCGGGTTTGCATGATTCGACGATTGATGCAGGGAGGCGTTGTGTTGATGGTGAGCAGCGTTATGCTTATCCACACCCAGACCTTGAAATGAATTATTGTGAGCACATGCATTGTTATCCAAAGCAGTCAAAGAAGATACACCAGCTGATTGCCGGGGAAAGTTGGGGTTCGTGTGGGAGAAGTAATCGAAATGAAGATCATTATCTGTACCAGCTTGATCTATGTTCGAGTCCTGCAGATCGTAGTTCAAGACGAGATTCTTGATACGTTGTTGTTCTGCACGCTCCGCTTCCTTCTGTGACTTCATAGCAATCGCGAAATGGGAGTCGGAAGGCATCTCGATCGTCCGTGTCTATTATTCACTGTGAGCATCACTCTCCTAATGCGTGAGACTATGAAAGTGACACACCTGTTGTTTATTACCCTTCTTAGTCATCAGTGAAAATGTCATAGTACTGGGTGCCGGTGGCGTCGTTGTGCCCTCGTTCCCACTGTCGTCAGCTGTGTTCTGGGTTTCTCGTGGTGCTTTGCGCATTGGCAGTGGCACATCGAACATTGGTTTTCGATCGAATTTTCGAGAATCTAGACTTTCAGACATCATTTTGGCAAGCTCCCGGTCGAATTCGGCTTCAGCTTCTGGATCTCGTTCTTCTTCTTGACGAGTAACGATGATATCCTCTTCGAAATCAGACTCGTGCTTTGGACCATCGTTTGTAAGAGTCTAGAATATCCGTCAATAAGTAACCAGCGTCAGACCCATTGCTAGTTACGAACCTCTGCCTCTGCTTCATCACTAGAAGATTGGGCATCCATCTCACGAACTGGTAGCTCATCATCATCAGCTTCGTCATCCGAAGATGTACCCTCATCTGGTTCTTCCGCCTCGAGGGCTTTCTCTTGTTCCTGGCTTTTATAATTCTGTTTTACTAACTCGGCAAAAGCACGGCCAGCTTCATCAAAGTTAACAGCCAGCTTCCATTGCGGCCTTATAAGAGCAAAGGTGTCCTGAATGATGAAATCGATATCCATTGGCAGTGTCTCCTTTGTATGTATATAGTACTTCGAATAGTAAGCTTCCTTGTCTAACCAGCCTTTCTCTGCTTCCAGCACGTACCTGGAAGAATGTCAAGAAGAAATCAAGCTTCTTCTTTGCCGCGCCACAGTCAAAGCATAGACCGCATGTGTCAAGCAGGTTGCACACGAGCCGTATTCTGAAGAAATCATCAGGCATGTCCAAAGCATTCAATCTGTCCCGAGTTGGCGTTCCACCAGCTATTTTGCATTAGTACCAATTAGGGAGAACACAAATTACTACTCACGATGCCCGAATGTGACAATCCGATAGAGTGTATCAAATATGACGGGTGAATCGACCATTTTGTAGTTGTATAGCTCTCCTAGGTATTTAACTTCTGCAAGTCGGCGTTGATTGAACTTGAAGTCGTTTTGTTCCAATCCTAGAGTAATGTTCTCCAGTAGGTTGTCTATCACCATGATCACGAAGTCTTGATGGTACCGATAAAGGGATCCGATCAGGACGGCAAGCAGATGAATATTGCTGTACTTCACTTTTGCAGGCTTGGAAAAAATCTTCTCAAGCATATCGACAATCTATTTGTATGAGCAGGGCTGAAACTGGGAAAACGGTGACTTACTCTCTGTTCCTCCCAGTGGAGCTTACGTAGGGATTTGAGAACCTTGGTATATGTGCGTTTGTTCATGTCAAGATATATGAGTCTTGATACGTAGAGCTCGTCGGGGTCCTTCTCTTTCTGCTGGATGGCGGCGCGTTCTGGCGGATTCACGTAGTACATAGCATTCTCGATCAGCATTCGCTCCTGCTGGCCAAGATGCTGAGCTCCTTTCTTCCTCTGCAAGGTTTCCAGAAAGGAACTCATTCGAGGTGCTGTATCAGGGTTTCGCAACAGGTACCGCCCACAATTCTCCAAGAGATTACCGATAATCTCAATATTCATTCTCGAAAAGTCGTCTAAGCTCACTTTCAAACAGTGGAAGATCACGTGCTCGGGGACTACCCCGAACTTAGTGAGTTCCGCAAGGTAACGAATATTGCCCGTTCGGACTTGGCCTAGAAAATCTTTCTGCTTGCGCCGCTGCAAGCTCCTGAATTCATCATCTAGATGTGAGACCAGGCCATTGGAGATGTCTGGCATGTACTTTCCCAAGGTCGCCACTAAACGAGAGTATGACGGCAGTAGATCATTTCTACCTTTAGGCACTTCTTGGACAGCTTTAATAAAGCGGTTACGAGATGCCTTGGAATTGAGAAAGCAAAAATCCATGGCTGCTTGATCGATCTGTTCCTTGTTCTGGAGTTCGGGAAGGCGAGCTAGGAGAGCGTCTACCTGGGCACCAACGGTTTTATTGGCGATCGCAGTAGATTGATCATCCGATGCTGCGTCCGGTGCTTGTTTCTCTGCGGAATCTTTTGCGTCTCCATTGGTTTCCGTACGCTTGCCCACCTGCTCCTCTCCTTCAGGCTTCTTTTTTTTGTTGTCTTCCAGCAGGATCCCGGGGACTCTGTCACGGAGATCAATCAAGTTCTCGTAGAATCGTCTTTCTTCATCATCTTCCCAGATACCTGCTCCATCTGCCTGGCCCCGGAGGAACTCACCCGTCTTGATGAGTCCAATACCAGTAGATGTTGCAGTATCCTGTGCATCCTTCTCTTGTAAGTCGGGCATCTCTTGGTTTTCCAGCGCATCGCATAAGACTTGGGCGTTAGCAATGAGTTTCTCTTGCGCTTTCAATTGCTTGTCATAATTCGCTTGACGATCCTCGAAGACCTCCCCAGACTTGACATAGGCTTCCGCGTTACGTCGCCCTTGAACAGTGATTGTCTGGTTGTCTTTGACAATGTGGAGCTTGACATCTTCAAAATACCTGTTAAGGATGTTTTTGAAACGTTGTCGAAGCTCAGGGGACGTCAAAGGTGGATTATCGACTTTGGCTGCCCCATCTTCCTCGGCAGAACTTTGGTCGTAGCTATCAGGAGCCGAAGATATGCCTCCGTCAGCCTTGACAGATTTCTGGCCCTCTGCAGCGGCTGCCTTGATTCCAAGAACGTCCCAACCGAAGCTTTTGACGAACAAGACGACCAAAGGTAGGTTGACATGCTCTTTGTCATGTCCAAGAAGGTCTTTCAGTACTTCGAGTGGAAACGGCTCTGCATCCCCATTCCTATCGGCTTTTCCCGGTGTCTGGCCTGGTTTTGACTTCGTTGCTGCCGAAGGTCCGGCATTCTCTTTACCCCTGACCGTAGCATCTTCTGGCCTTGCCACATCATCTAGGCTCCGAAGTATCCCCACAAGCCAAAGCTCGGTCACCACCTTCAGGAGCACTCTTTGTCTTGTCAAACGTTCTTTTTCTTCTTTCTCTTTCGCTTCCTGTCCAAGATTCTTGAGTTGGTTCTTATCGGGTGTACTTAAGCCCCGCCCAAGAAGCCATCCCAGATAGCTTGTGAACTCAGTTGGACCGAATCGTTGATGTAGTGCACTGATGATCTCCACCCCGGTTGCAATTTCTCCTGGAGTTTTAAGTTTGCACAAGCCTTCGTAGCTAGCTGAAATAACCTCCGAAAGGTATTTATGTAGCGACAACGAATGAATCTCCTGTATGAAAGTGGCGGAGCTGGCGGGAGTTATAGCTGTCCGTACGCGCTTGATGAAGGCGGTGTTCTTCTTTAGGGAAGAGTCAAGAGACTTGCTGACTTCGAATAAATCTGGTAGACGCATTACTTCGGGTTTGGTTGGCCAGTATAAAGAGCCATTCAATACCTGTTTCACCAGCCCATACTCTGGAATTAATATTGCGCAATTCGCCTTCAGATCATATCAGCAAGCACCGCCAGGCAATTCCGGATGTAAGAATAGAGCTTACGCTTCCTCTTACGATCCATGGCAGTTTCCTCCCCAGTCCTGCAGAATATGAGAGTATGTTGCTCAAGGCTCCCTCATGTGTGCAATGGTGTAGCGACTGACACAAGAGCTCTGAAGCTTCATGTGTCGTATGCGAGATTCTTCGGCCTCGAACATTGGACTCTTATTGTTGCATTATAGTGGAAAGAGGGTGTGTGGAGCTTGGGAACTGGTGGAAGGAATGTAATGTGTGGAGGGAATAGTGAGGTACGGGAAGTGGCATGGTGCTTGAATCATATCGATAGCGTCGATCTTATCGCTCCGAGGTTCCCCCGATCCTGCAGGGGCTACCCGCCCCTAGTGGACTAGAGGCAATCTCCAAGCTATGACGACAATAACCCAAATTCTGTACTCCGTACGATTCTTGTTGTATCTTAAAAGAAATCACATTGAAGTGAGCATCACTGGTTGGCCCAATACTGGAAGATGCTAATAAAGCTAGTGTCCTAGTTCGAGAAAAGTCTCAAGTCATATAACGGACGGAGTTTGGCGGTAGAGAATTCTCCTTGACATGGCGATGGAGGCGGTGGTGCCGTAAGGAAAACGCAAAAGCGGAGAGTCAAAAGTTGAAGCTACTGAAATCAAAGCTCGATATATCTTTTGCTATCCGAAAGGATTAAGGATCATAAGACAGGCTGTAGATGCTACTCATGTCTATCTTATTCCGTCAAACTCTGTCAATGTATCCATCACTAACCAGTCAATGACCCCATGACTAATATGCTCGGAACCCTACTCTATGATTTTTAAACTGTAATGATATCAGCATACCGCCAATATGAAGTTGACGGGAATACTCACATCAAATACTCCGCCGACGCCCCTGAAGAACCCCTCACCTATAACCCATACGTCTCTCATGCCGTTACCTCCTAAACCTCTTCTACCACCAATCGAACGAGAACCCTTCCTGTTATTCTGTACCACTTCGTCTCTCTCTTCCTTTATTCCCATTCTGGTCTCCACAACAGCTCCCACGCAGTATCCGCTCCCAGGCTCTAATCTTCCTAAACTGAACTTTCCCCCAGGGATGCCAGACCATTCGGCGCCTCTACCTCCTCGCATGAAGGGGAACATGTTTCCACCAAAATCGAAGTGCAGTGTCGGTGGGTTCAGACAGGGGAATACGTAGAAATTCGAGAAAGGCGGCGGCAGAGGACGCGAACCTGAGATTGAGGCGTAGAAGGCTTTGGCTGCGAGTGGTGGGGCGAGAACGAATGGGCTATTGATCTGAGATACGTTCAAGGTGAGCTTAATCCGCCAACAAGAAATGGATGAGGGAATGCAGGCGATTTTACGCACATCAATGACCGATGCCTGATTTCGAAGTACTTGGCTCCCGTCAACCCACACGCCACGCATTAACAGCTGCCACCAGCCTTCGGCCCCTTGGACTCCGTTCCATACCCATCCTTCTTCCCAGTCTGCTTGCCTGGTGATAATTCTTTTGCCCGGTCTGCCTCTCCTAACTAGAGGCGGCAAACCTTTGCCTTTCTGCGCCACTAGAGGTTTAATCGTCTCGTTGCCTCCGAGCCGATTAAGGGCAGTCTCCGTCTGACTGACAATCATCTCCACAGCCTTAGCGGCTGTGCCACCAATACTAAGGATGCCTTCTTGGCCATTGATCAGCGTCAACGAAAATATAGGCCGCTGAATGACCTCTCTTTCGAGTAGCATTTTGAGAAGTGATGAGCCTGTCTGGCTGAGGGTTTCTGATGGCGCCAGACCTAGAGTGCTCCCAGATGCCCAAAGCGTACGGAGCCCGAACTTGGAAGGGCGACATTGGGCAAATGGAAGTTGTACCGATGTGTTGACGGTCGGCAAGGTAAATGTTTCTGAATTGAGGGCGCAGGTTGGATAAGGGTGTTTATGTGATTTTACTGCCACTCCATTAACAGATGTCGCCATGAAAGAGTTCGGAGGACGTACTAATGGACTGCGAGAAGAAGTCATCATATTTGCTGCCTCTCCGGCTGGTAGTTGTGACTATGTAGAAGTCGGAGACCAACATGTTCAAGTCCATTTCAATTTCCTGTGGTGGGTTGCCAATCTTGATCTTTGCGTACCTGCAGCACAAGAAGTGAGCGTTGCCGTGGAACGTGGTCGGGGATGGTGTATGTACCAGATGCCATCAGTGGTCTCCTCACCCATCGTTAGACCAATCTCTTCGCTGCCAAAGCCATTGCTCTTCGCTTTCCTGACCAACTTATTCCCTTTCACACCTCTCTGCGTTAGATTGAATCTGCTCTCCGTCTTCTCTAGCTCTTGAGCCAAGTATGTCATGTTTACATAGTCGCATGTTTGCTTAATTGGAGCGAATTTGCCGCCTCGGCGAAAGAGCGTGAAGTGCAGGACTGGTGCATTGTCAAGCGAACGTATGACTGGAGCTGTAGCGACTGTAAGGGAAAGAAACAACGCTGTCCAAATAATCGAAAATGCTGGGAGTTGCATGGCGATGTTGTCGTGTTGGGTGTGAGCAAGATGGTGAGTCGAGAGGTCAGAAGAAGCTTGATTGTTGATAATCTTCAAAACGGCAGTCTCCACTTAAATGTAAGCCATTTACTTCCATATGGAGCACCTACCCCACATTTGAGATCGCTCAGGTAATGAGCTTTGTAACCTCGACTGCTACTGCTTGTGCTACATTTGGCCTTTCCTTTGCCCTCGCCATCACGCAGATGGCATTTGCTCAGCGTTTCACGCACCCGCTTCTGAAGAGAGCAGGGCAAAGATCACGCACATAGGGAAATCAGGCCAAGCAATTCCAATTTGGCAGATTTGCTGAGCACCAAATTCAGCAATGATGGGATTAGAGACCGAGCAGAGGTGTTGTACAAGCGTTCATTAAGCACCGAGGACGCTTTTCCATGACCTACTGTCCTTCTAAAGCAGGTTTGGGCTGAACATTTCCAGCGGTGAGTTGGCTGGTGTTTACCCATATAACTGACTTATGCTCCATTCTCTTCTCAACTCACCAAGGCACCACCTCGCCGAAACGATCAAACAATCGTCCCGAATGCTCCTTCCCCATTCGGTCAATGAGTTTCATCATATCACCCACACTCTCCTCGGCACTGATAGCCCCATCTTCCTTCACGCTCACCAGCCCACTCTCCACCCGACCTGGATGTACAATGGTAAAGATGGCCTCTGGCACATCAATTGCAAAGGATTTCACAATGGCATTCAGCGCGGCCTTCGACGCTCGATATGCATATCCGCCTCCGGTGGTATTATGGCCAATTGAGCCCATGCGTGAGCCCATGATCATTACTTTAGCTGGCCCACCAAGCCGCAATTTTGGTACCATGGTTTGCAGCAGAAGGAAACTTCCTACAGTGTTGATGTCCAACGTGCTTCGCATTGTCTGCGCAGTGATTATGTTCAACATCTCCGCTTTAGCAACATCTGAGCTCTGGATGATGTGGAAATTTGGTTCTAAACCTCGTACACCAGCACTGTGGATAAGGACATCGAGTGGTTCGCTGCAGAGGTTTGACAGCGTAACGATATCGTTTCCATTCGTAATGTCGATTGCATGGAGATTCAAGACGCCTTCCACTTTGCCGTTAATCGCCTTGAGGTATGTTTCCATCATGGAGTGAGGAGATATAGAGGATTGAGGAAAATCCTTGTCAACGGCAATAACATGATATCCAGGCTTCTTGACATACGCACGCACAAACTCTTTGCCGATGCCTGAGGCGGCACCCACGACAAGGATGTTTGGCATCGAGGTAAGCAGTTGGCTATTGACAGCTTTGAAACTCACGGCAATGTCAAAACGCTCGTAATTCTGTTTTCAACTGGCATGCAGTATCTCAAGGACTGGCTAACAGACTTTTTCTAAGACTGCTCTCGGTTTTGCTGGATCCAGCTAGCGTGATTGCTATCCATTGAGGGATACCTGAAAGCCTACCTACTGTCGAATTAGTATTAAAGATTGGGACGCCTGGGACGCCTGGGACGCCGGGGACGCCTATTTCTAATTTCTAGGATGTCCGGGACACCTAAAAACGAAATTCTACGCTAGGGTTTGCGGGCCCGTGTCTCTTATGAGGCTCGCTTTAGGGGCCCGGACCTCCTGCAGCAGTGCAAAGAGAGAGCACGCCCCAAATAACTCTTGATTATCTCAGGCAGATTGCAATTCTATATTTATATGAGTCACTTTCCCTTTCTGGAAGGTTATGATGATTTTTTCCAGGTAAAAACTCGTTGGGGGTGATGACATCACAATTCTCACGAAGCTGCAATGACTATGACTTAATAGATCTAAATCAGTTCTTTGCCATACAGAGAAAGCATTTGCGCAGTGCCTAGAGCCAGTGTGCCGATAACAAGATCAGAACTACCTCGTCATAGAAGCAGCATGGCAAGAATCCTTATCACTGGCTCMTCGGACGGTCTTGGTCAAATCTCTGCACGTGCTCTGATTTCCCAAGGTCATAAAGTGACGCTGCACGCCCGCAACACCGAAAGAGCCAAGCAAGCCTCGGAAGGCGCTCCCGGCGCTGAAGATGTGCTTATTGCTGATCTAAGTAGCATTGCTCAGACCAAAGCACTTGCCGCTGAGGCGAACAAGCGCGGTCCCTTCGACGTGGTTATGCACAATGCAGGCCTCGGATATCAAGAAGGTTACCGTAAGACGGAAGATGGAGTCGCCTCTGTGTTCGCAGTCAATAGTCTCGCACCGTATATTCTGACGTGTCTGATGAAGAAGCCTAAGCAACTCGTCTACCTAAGTTCGGAATTGCATCAAGGCGGTGACGCGAATCTCAAGGAGGCGACATTTACTTCAGAGAGACGAAGCTGGAATTCGCTGCAGGCTTATAGCGACAGCAAATTGCATGATGTAATGCTCGCGTTTGCTGTTGCACGGCATTGGCCTGACGTCGAGAGCAATGCGTATAGTCCTGGGTGGGTCAAGACTAAGATGGGTGGTGCTGGGGCTCCTAGGAATGCAGAGAAAGGGGCACGGACCCAGATACATCTAGCTGGGACGAAGGAAGCTACCGGGAGTGGGAAGTACTGGATTGACTTGAAGCCCAGTAAGGCGCATCATGCGGCGGGAGATGTGGCAAAACAGGAGGAGTTTTTGAGGATCTGTGAAGGCCTGACTGGCGTGGCTTTTCGGAAGGATTGAGATTCGGCCATTATTTTGGAGATTCTACAGCGTTGCAAATGCATCTGGTCACCAGCAACAACCGCATGGCCAAGCATGAATGTTTGTGGGACCTGTATTCCTAAGGAATGCTTCCTAGGTCTGGCAGCCTTTAGGACACCTTACCAGCCTTGGGCCGATGTTGCTGGATTTCTGCGCACCTTGTGAGGGTGAGCTACTAAAAGTATCACGAAAGAAATTAATCAACGCCTCTCAGACATTGGTTTGACTCGCGCACCGCACAAATGACGTTTGTTGCCTAGAAATAGGATGGTGCATGACTACATCATGCTTGTTGAGAAGATGGCACAATACTATGAGCGTGGCCGCATCGGACAGGTTCAGCTCAATGCGTGGAAAACGGCGCCAAAAAAACGTGAATCACTTCAATTGATTTGAGCTAATAGTTCGGAACCAGGAGCAAGGTGCGCTGATCAACATGGCTGACATTGGAAATCAAAGCACCACTGAAATTCGACTTCTGCAGTCTCGCTGCGCTTCATGACGTTCTACCGTCGTGGCCGATAAGCTGCTCCTGACGTTCGAGTCGCCCCCCTCCAATCCAAACGCCAAATTTATTGAACTTAGATGAATTTTTTTACATTCAACGGCAGTGTTGGCAATAACGAATGGAAAGCGCAACACTATGGAGCAAGCACGAGAGAAAATTCATGTTGGTAGTAGCTTGATTAGCTTGCTATATTCTCATGTTGGGATTTTGTTGTCGGATTTTGTTGTCGGATTTTGTCGAAGGGTGGAGAGAGAGTGGAGATGGGATGAGATCGATGGGATAGTAAGTTGTGAAGTCTGGAGGGTTGTTGGATCGGCTCATAGTTGAGAAAGCAGGGGAAATAGGTGGTGGGAGAAAAGTCACGACGGTCTATTGGTATCTGCACAGTTTTTCCAAACACAGACACATCAGCCAAATGATATGAAGCACACGCCATCCGTCCTGTCGCTAATGCTCTCAAAAATCCAAACCCGCTCAATGCTTCCATCCTATGACAATAAAATTCTCATCTCATCCAGGACTCTCCCCAGGATGATCCCTATAAAACTCCACCTCTCCCTCATCCGCCCTCTCCGCCAACCTCAACGCCTCCCCCACATTCTTCACAAAATGCCCCTCTCCCCCACACCGCGCCAAAATCCCACTCCTACCAAACATTTTATACACCGGATGATCCCGTTTCGGCACGCGGCAAAAGAAAACCCGCTCCCCTCTATCAATATAACTATCTACAATCTCCGTTAAAACTTGCGTTCCAGAGCCGTCAATGGATGTCACGCCATGCACGTCGAAAATGATATTTTTATTATGTTCCGGGGCTCTCACGCGCGGCAGAGCCGGATGCGCGGACGTAGTACCATAGAGTTCCAAACGACGCAAACGGTTTTTCAAGTCCCCCGTGTTGGCGAAGGTGAGAGGTTCCGGGATTTTAACGATGAGGCAGCCCTCGACGAATTCGAGGGCTTGGGGATTATCTTCCGCGTTTTCGAACTGGTCGGTAGTGCCGGGGACTTTTCCGAGGATTTGGATGCGGGGTTTTGTGGAGTGGCGGATGACGGAGAGGAGGGAGAGGCCGACGCCGAGGGCGATGCCGAGGGGGAGGGAGTAGAAGATTGTGGAGGCGAAGATGAGGAGCATGAGGGTTAGTTCGGAGAAGCCGCGGATGCGGAGGAAGAAGTTGATGTCGTGGGGGGCTTCTTCGATGAGGGAGTAGGCGACTACGGAGATCATGGCTGAGAGGACGGATTTCTGGGTTTTGTGTGAGTCTTGAGGGTGGTGGGGAGCAGCGGGGGGACTTACGGGTATGTAGTAGAAGTATGGTAGGAGAAAGAGAATGCATATGACAGTGATCAAACTCAGAATGAGACTGCTCATAGGAGTCCTCCCACCCGTTGACGCGTTTACTTTACTCCTCCCATACCCACCAAAAGCCGGAAGAGCCATGAAGCAGCCACCAACAAGATTGGCAACACCAAGGGCCACGAGCTCACGATTTGCGCTCAATGACATGCCCTGGATGGCTTCACCCTGTCCTCCTCCACCTCCTAGACTTTTCGCTGCGACTGAAGATTCGAAGAAGCCAAGTAGAGCGATGAGAAAGGAAGTACTCATAGCTTCTCGAACGTGGTGCATATGTGATGGTACAAAGGGCCAACGGAACGGAAAAGGCGCTCCAGTGCTCGATTCCACATCGCCGAGAATCTCTAAGCCTTTGCCGGCCCAATCGAAACGCCATGCGAAGACGGCAGAAAGAACGACAACAAGGAAACGGTCCGGGATGTAAGCCACGGATGGGTATCGAGGTTGAATAAATCTCTTCATCTGCCTGTAGACATGTTAGTCAATCTTAGCACCCTAAATCCACGCGTATGGACGTACCTGCAGACCAGAATGATTGCAAAACTCCCAAACGCAACACCACAGGTCAGACCATGCGCATACTTGACATTCTGAACAAGAAAGACCAGCTTCTGCACACTACTCCCATGAGACACACCTCCTGGATCATGTTTCGCCCTCCGACTCAGGCCCGTTTCCGGAAGAAGCTGATCAACCAATATCACAAACCCAATCGCAGAAATAAAACCCCTCAAAAACGGCCTACTCAACACACTGTCAAGGAATCCCAGCCTTGTCAACCCCGCCACGAAAATGACCGCCCCCGCCATCCCCGTCACCACCCCTGCAACAGCCGCATTCATCGCATCGTCATCATCCCCTATACGTCCCTGATCGACCGAACTCCTAACCACAGTGCCCACCAATAACGACCCCGCTGCCTCTGGCCCCACCACCATCTGCGGACAACTACCCAGCAGCGCATAAATCAGCGGATTAAAAACAAAAGAGTACAATCCATTGATGGGCGGAATATGTCCCAAATTCGACGCATAGCTCAGACTCATCGGGATATAGAAACTCGCCATAGTGAGGGCGGCGATCAGGTCGCCTTGTAAGTAGGACCATCGGTACTGCGTTATCCAATTCAGGAAGGGGAAGTAGTATGCCAAATACATGATGCGTCGGCCTTTGACGCCATGTCGTTTTGCTAGCCATTGCGTCGTGCTCATGCCTTTCACCGCGGCTCGTAATTTTCCTCGTTCCCCATCTCCGTCCACTTCATCGGCTGCGCCATCGCCGCCTGTCCCATCTCCCAGTAGACCATCGGCAACTGCGTCGCCCAGGATGCCGTGTTGTAAATCGCGCTGCCCGGCATACCGCCCGCCATAGTCGCCAGCCAGATTTTGGTTATCGTTCGCTTGGGGATTATGGGACATGTGCATGGGCGTGTGGGCGTCATGGTTTGAGTTTGATTGGGAATGGTTCACGGAGGAAGAGCTATTGGGACGGCTGGCGTGTGGGGAGAGGGTGCCGTGTTCGCATTCTTCCTGCTGGCAGCAGGGCCGGTGATAGCTGTTGTTGGAATTTGTGTGATGGAGGAGGGGTGTTCGGGCAGAAAGACTTTCATTGTTTTGGGAGCGGGAGGAGGCGTGGGAGGTGGAGGTGGTGAGGGCGGGCATTGGGGGTGGTCGATGAGGAGGGGTTATTGCTGAATGGTAGAGCTTGATGGTATCATTGGTGATAGTGGATTGAGAAGTCACGCAATTGGAAAGACGTTTAAAGCGGGCTCGTTAGAGAGATGGTCGAGTAGTGGTAGGCCGTTAGAAAGATGTAGCTTCTGTGAATGCAATGTTGCTTTTTCATGGTTCGATCGAGTGTCTGATATGCAAAGTGCGGTCATTTTCCGCACTGTCAATGGTCCGGGATAGGGCTGAGATTGAATCCCCCAAAGATACCCTACTAAAGTAGAGTTAGTGTCAGTTTTGGGGGCCTCTCGCTCCCTCTAGGCGTCAGCCCTATGGGGTCATACGGTTGGAGGGTCTTCTGAACAGGCTCATCTTCCGCCGACTTTATCTCTAAGTATGGCCTCTTGTGATGCTGCAGATATTTGTACAATATCCCTACGCTATGCTTGCGCTTTACTTGCGCTTTACTTGTATGCTGACAAAATGCACTAAGGTAGTCATCATCCTGCATATTCTCACGACAGTGATGCGACTATGCATAAGTCGACCTGCAGCTGTACTCTTAGTCATCTCGAACAGCTTAAATACTGAGCTCTTGTGCTTTCTCTCAACGGTTATGTAACGTTTTCCCTGTGCTCTTTCTCTCTCCTTCTCTCTCTTGGCCTTTGGCTCTGATACTAGTTGTGCAATTGTCAAAGCGTTCAAGCAATATGTCAATGTGACAAGTACCAGCCATTGTCCAGTATTCCTTCTCGCATGTACTTGCATCCCTTCTTGGTTGCCTTGCACCGTAAAGTCATTAAGCATTAACACCTAGCCAGTCTCTTCAGGTTCCATCCAATTACGAGCTAAATCCTCTTGGGCTCAGACTCGTCTATTCACGAAACCTCTAAATCGCCATATCTGGAAACGAAAACACCATGGACGAAACCTTCGCAGTTCAGTGTCTTCCATTCAAGCTCCAGCTATCCCACTGGGATAAACGAATGGGACCCTTATACTCACAGAGAATCCTGTGTTTCCCCTTGTCGAACAATAGCGACGAGCACAAAGCGCACATCACTCAGTTGCTGCTTACTGCTTTGCAATCCACAGTGGACAAGATCCCCTGTCTGGCAGGATCCGTTGTACCTCTTTCAAAGGACACACCAAGGCTGTTTGATGTACTTCCCCAGGGCGCTGCATACCTAGAAGTGAAGAACTTATCGTCAACGGTGAACTTCCAAGACTTACGCAAAGCCTCCTTTTCCCCAACACTACTGGACAACAAACAGCTTTGTCCTTTTCCCGATCCTATCTACATCCGAGATCACCCGATTGATGTATGCCGCTTACGAGCTAGTTTCGTTGAAGGCGGCCTTCTGCTGGTGGTATCCGTCATCCATACCGTCTCTGATGGGCGCGGTATTACAGAAGTCCTGAAGGTCTTCGCAGAAATGTTCCGAAAGTCTCAAACAGGAGAGCTCCCAAGCCGATCCATCGATAAAGAATCAATGGCACAGAATACCTTCTCGTTCGACCGCACTTCCGTAGTTTCGGGGAACGGCCTTCCTGGTGTGATCGAGAATCATCCAGCTTGGTCTACATCGCCTTACAAACCCCTTGCCGGCTCTGCTCGTAAGCCAACTAGCTGCACGATTTTCCATATCAGTAGCGACTCGCTTCGTGTTTTAAAACAAGTCGCATCACCATCATCGCATGCATCGTCCGCCCTCGCCCCTCACCAGGCTCCCAGAATATCGACCCATGACGCCATTGCTGCATTGATATGGCGCAGTATAATGCTCGCACGCCGCCAGGCCGGCATCATCTTGGATCGTATATCAACTCAGTTCTGCACCGCCGTCGACTGCCGCTCCCATCTCAATCTCCCTACACCATACTTTGGCAACGCAATCTATCCCGTCCAAATTAGTCTCGCTATATCTCAGCTCATCCCTGAATCTGCTACTGACGGCAATGACCTCGGCCACATTTCGGAGCTTGGGACGGCAGCGCGCAATATCCGCGAGATGGTCAATGGCGTCACAGCTGATAGCTTTCGCGATCTTGTAGCATTCGCTCAAAGAACCGAGGCGGAGTCTCTCCTTCGGCTATCAGTGTGGGACGATATGTCAGTCGGAAGCGTGCTGCTTGTCAGCTATCTTTGGTTCGAGATGCATGAACTTGACTTTGGCGACGCGTTGGGAGGGAAGATAGAGGCATTCCGGCTTCCTTCCGGAGGACTTATGCCCGGTATGCCGGTGGTGTTGCCACGCCTGCCTGATGGCAGCTGCGAGTTTGTGGTGAACGAGGAGGAGGAAGTCATGAAGTTCCTTAGAGAGGATGAGCTGCTGCGAAGGTTTGCGAGCGAACGCTGTTAAGTTCCTACGCTGCACAGGTCACAAATATCAAATAATGGGCCAGCAGCGGAATCGTAATCTCGAGAATGGAAATATTAGAGGCACCGGCGTCCAATGTACAAGGTGGTCACAATGACTGTATGTGTCAGTTCAAACTACAGCAATGGCATAGACCCTTGGGTAGTCCGCAACGCCTCTTCCATTATGCTAAGACCTTTCTCCAATTCCTCATCAGACATCACGAGAGGAGGAGCAATTCTGATACAGCCTGAGAAAGCCGTCCGAGCCGAGATCGAGGCCGATAATCCCAAGTCCATCATACGCGCCGACAGTCTCTTTCCCACATCAAGTGCAGCTGCTTTAGTAACCCTGTCAGAGACAATCTCAACTCCTGCCATGAGCCCTCGACCGCGCACATCGCCAATGCAACCGTACCGTGATTGCAGCAAACGTAAGCCTGCGTGCAACTTTTGCCCCAGGTGCCGGGACCTAGCGGGCAGCTTGTCATGGAGAACTATATTGAGAACCTTTAAGCCAACAGCGGCGGGTAGTGGGTCGTTAGCATGTGTGGTATAAAATAGAAACCCCCTTTCCTCCGCTGCCTGGGCGATCTTGTTGCTCGTGATGACAGCACTGAGAGGCAAGCCATTTCCGAGCGTTTTACTTAAAGTCAGAATGTCAGGCATCACGCCCTCATGCTGAATAGCAAAAAGATCTCCACATCGTCCCAGAGCTGTTTGCGCCTCGTCAACAATCAAAAGCATGGCGCGCTTTCTGCAGTGATCCTTCATGGCCTGCATGTAGCCTGGTGGAATTGTGATCATGCCCCCAGATGAAAGAATAGGTTCCATGATGACTGCCGCGAGGGAACCGCATGACGCTTTGTCAATCTGGGACCAGCCGTAGTCCAGTTCCGTCTCCCAATCATAGGAACCATCAGCATGCCGGAAGATTGATCGATAGCTATCAGGGCATGGAAGCATATGCATGCCCGGCATCTGCGAAATGACTTAGTCCGGACTCTCACAAAAGAAACCATAACCCAAGTGGACTCATATCCATCCAACCAGAACACGGCAGGAGAGACTCTATGCAAGAACTTGCACCATTACTTACAACAGGTCCATACCCCCTCCTCCCCGCCGAATACTGCGCCCCACACGCCCCCATCGTCATCCCATGCCAACTCCCCCCCAACCCCACAATCTCCCACCTCCCCGTCCACATCTTCGCCAATCGAATCGCACACTCATTACTCTCCCCCCCCGTACTCAGAAACATACACTTCTCCAATCCCTCTTCCCCCAACCCTTTTCCTCCTCCCTCCCCTCCTCCCAGCCCTCCTCCCTCCCCCCACCCCCCCCTCAAACACCCCGTCAACTTCTCCGCCAACTCCACAACCGGCGGACTCAACATGCCACTATACAAATGATCAAGATTAGCAGCGTATTCACGGATTGTCTCTACGATTTCTGGGTGCCCGTGGCCGATTAGGGTGGACATTTGGCCGGAGGTCCAGTCCATGATTTTGTGGGAGGGGGAGGTGGAGGTGTAGAGGTAGAGGCCGGAGGTGCGGGTTATGATGTGGGGGTGGAAGGGGGTGCCGAAGGAGAGGAGGTGGGCGGTGGGGGATGGTTCTGAGGGGGGGGTTGAGGTTGGGGAGAGAGTGGAGTTATTGTCGGGTTCTTCTGGGGATTTCTCCATGGTGATTAGAGCAGATTTGTTGAGTTCTTCTGGGGGGTTGGCCATTGTGGATGGTGAAGCTGGATGGTACTATCGGTGCATGGAGTATTTGGGAAGAGATGTTTTGAAATTGAGGGTGAAGTTGGTGGAGGACAGAAGGGTCGGTAGATGGTATTTGAGAAAGTAACGATAAGTTACACATTTAAAGGGATTGATCTGGATCGGAGACTAGTGGTCAATTGTGCATGTGGCACGCGATACAGATATGGAGCACAGAGCGGTAAGCAAGCAATGATCGCTTAGCCGGAAAATGGAGTCTAAGCATACTCCTTAGGGAATCTGCACGACGTAGAAGTCCTAAATCGAAACCTTCTCATCTTTATGGAAAGAAACTCAGATCAACCTGGATGCTATCAACGCCGACATCGGATGCGATCACTACGCAACTAATTGAATCAGTGAATGTGTTGCGGAAAATGTAGCTGATAAGAGGCAAAATGCCCGCCCGCCCTTGCTTTTGCATACATATGCAGCTAGGGAAACGTTCAAGCGCTTCATGCCTGTGGCTGGATTAGTCTTAATGCGTGTAGTACCTGAAACGCATCGCTATATTTGCCACGTATGTGACCAGGAATAAATATACATGCAATTGTAATTGGACCTATCATAATCTTCGAGTCTCTGCAATTCGTTAGTATGAACTTCGAATGGAACAATTCAGGGTTCCGGTCCATGCGTCGATGATAACGTCTCCGCTATCTCAGTGCGACGCAACCGATTGATATGAAAGGCGAAGAAAGCGGCAACCAGAACGATGGTGACGGAAATGGGCGCAGCAATGACCCAGAAAAAGCTCTGGCTACGATTCGAGCCTCTGATATCTTTAGTGTTCATCCCTAAGGTAGCTGGGGTCAGTCATGATACTTGGGAAGGATGCTAATAGGACCAGACTCGTATTTTCTTGGGAATTCCCGATTGAGTACTTACCAAAGTAAGAGGTGAAAAAGGACAGTGGAAGGAAAATCACTGTAATTATGGTGAAAATGAGTACAGAATTGTTGTGTCGGTCGGCTCGCTTGGCAAGTTCGACTTGACGTTGTGTTTCCTGTAATGATTCCTGAACCAGCTGATATTGTAAATAGGCCGTCGCCGTATTGCTGATTTGGAAAAGCTACCATTCTAGCTTAATAATGCTGATGATAAAGCATGTATCATAGATGTGGGCTTACTAGAGCTTGGGATTCCTTTGCCCGTTCTTGCAGCCGTCTTAAGGAACATACTTGATCTTCTCTTGCTTTGATATCCTCCTCGAATGTAATGCTTTCCCCACGTCTTTTGGTTAAGTTGGAATTGATCCACCGTTGCCAGCTCCGAATGATCTTTAATTGCGCTTCTAGTGGATCGAGGAGTATCGTTAACTCGGTTGAGTATTTACTCAGCTTCTCGACTAGCGTTCGGTCTTCCGTTGCGGAAGCATTTACTTGGAATTGCTGGCAGCTTTGTTTCAGTCCTGATGTATACACGGACTACATGAACTGACCAATTCTGCTAGCCTTTTCCGGAATATAGGCTCGTAGCTTCCCATGCACCTATCCGCCTTTCTTATAGTTTGAACGAGGATGTCGGCCCAGTCGTGCATAGTCTGCTGCTGCTCCCAGATCTCTTTAAACCGATCATCGACGGTTGAACCAGTCGTTTCATTCAGGAATGCGCATATTGTACCTGAACATCTATCAGCTTGAGGGTTCGAGAAAGACTGGCTTTACCCATTTTAGACTGATCCATGGGTATATATACCCGAGTCTGGGAAGACGAGTATCCACAAAGGGTCTACTACCAGGAGCTGCGGCCCTCCGGAGCCTCTTTTATCATGTTCTACCAAAATTGAGGTTTGCTGACGGTCCAAAGAAAGCGTATCAAAGTCACCACAGTCATACTCAAACAACGCTCTTGCACTCTGAAGTCTCTCTCGGAAATCTTCGTCCTCGGACAACTCAACACCGAGCTGGTTCTCTTCGGGAAAGTCAAATTTTCTGCAGTATCTGTATTGTGATATGACAGGGTAACCGCTAGGACCATGATGCTGTACCGAGAGAATCGATCTTTCTGACAATTTGCGCTGCTCGTATTTTATCAGAAACTCGAAATCGATTATAGGATACATAGCAGCTAGGAATGTATATTTGCGGTCATCGAAGGAATTCCTGACAAAAGATTCGGCGAAGGGGCTAGGCAAAGAATTATAATACCCTGTAGTTGCCTGGAAATGCTGTAGGATGGTGTGAGACATGATTTTTGATTGTCCCTCCGGTAGAGGATAGAGAGCATGAAAAATCTATTATCCTGGGTTAGATAAGATTGCAACGACACAGAATTTTTTATACCTCGTCTTCTATAAATGAGCACCTGGTCTGAGGGAAGATAATAAGGCGAAAAGTAGACGTCGGCTCGGGAAGAAACTTTGACAACTCGTATGCAGGACCACGATCACGGCCTAACACCACTGTAGCCTCAAGAAGGGGAATAAGATAGTGGGTAGGCTTTTCTCCGAAATCGAAGATTCGAATAGCATAACGACAATATTGTTCGTAAAGCCACCGGATGTTTGGAGCAGGAGAGCCGGACTGGTATGCGCCGATGATGGCGCTAGAGACTGTTGATAGACCCAGCTCAGAGAGAACTGCGAAGGCTTCTGCATGGGAGCGAATGTACTCTTTAAGGCGCGGAAGGATGGCGGCGCTATCAAGTCCGAGGAAAGATTCTGTGTCGATATTCCTGATTCCCTTAATCCAGACTGAGCATAGCAAGCAATAAGCTGTTAGATAACCATAGAAGGCTGTTGAAGATGCATTGTTAGTACCTACCACGCTGCTCATAAATCTTCCAATGTTCATATTGTCTCTCGAGGCTCTCTCGGATTGATTGCCGTCGCCGGACCTCGCTTTCCGGCAGTCGCTCCTGGCAATCTACTCGAAAGTAGTCTCGGGTGGCCAATACGTCGGCTTTCTTGGACGTTGTAGCCATAACTCGATTGTGGGGACCCATTTCAAGACGAAGAGATAGACAGAGACCTTTCAAAGACTCCTCCGTGATTAGGTCAGAGCCAATAGAACCACCTTTACCGTGGTGGTGGAGGATTCCCTGTAGATCATCAACCTAGGGCGGCCACTGCATGTATATGCTATTAATAGGGGCGAGGGAGATCTGATGGTATCAGATAACCAGCCTGAGTCGACTAACCGGATACCGTAATATTAAGAACTTGATATCTAGCTGCTTAGGATGATAGACGTGTGAAGTGAGGCTATATAAAAACTCATTCGTTGGCTGAGATCGTTCTATACCCTTAATCCTTGCTGCAATTAGTCAATACGAGTGCTCTTGGTCGCAATAGGGAGCAGAGGCCAACCGAGAACCCAGCCGTGTAGGCAACAGAAGACCTATGGTAGGGTGGCTGAGCTATTAAAAGACACATACAGGCATGGGTCAGTGGATCGGCCTTGCAGATTAGATTGTTGGCGAGATGGTGAGCGAAGGATGCAATAAAATCGTCAGCACAGACGAATAAGCCTGAGCAGCAGGAACGATCGGTAGCCCCCATCAATAAGGCTACCTCGCCCCCATTCCCCTGCATGCTGACGATGTTGCTAGACGCCGCATGATGGCAGTGTCGCTGTGCGTTAGTTATCAACGTCATCTATGGCAGGAGTTGTGTTTGCCTTGCCAAGTGCTGGTAGAAGCCGGGCAACGCACAGCCAATTGGCAGCGCCTGCCGTCATGCAACGACGGGAACTTCCAAAACTATGTTTCTGATTAGTCCTCCTTGTCTGTACGCACCCCAGCCTTCTTGGCCGCCCTTCGACCAATATGTTACAAATCTGGGCGTGGTTTATATTTCATTGCTTACGACGAAACTTACCGGGTCAACCTTCCTAATGACATGTCACCACATCCTCGCTTCCACATTGATATCCTCCAAGGTCTCTACTCAAAGCGTTCGGAAGCTCTCGGAAGCCTGTTCACTTCTTCCCGCACACTAAACATATCAAATGAGACCAAATTTGGGAGGACTTTTCAAAAGCAGGACATCGCATCCGGCTCGGATAGAAGGAGAATTACAGCCCAATCCCCTCGCGTCTTCGGAAGATATCGCCATCCTACACGGGATACCCCACCGCAGGCACATGGGAAAGGTTGAGTCAGATGATCTGGACTTAGCAGTCCCGTTTCCGTTAAGGTCCTTGACATGTGTCGATGGCATAGCGTTGATCATAGGCCTTCAGATTGGGTGCGGCATTGTCTCGGCGCTATTTTTCGTAAGCAATCATGTGATGCAACTCTTTACTACTATTCTCGTGGGGGTTTTGGTATGGCGTGGACTGGAGGGTCATCGTTCGTTGAATCAAGCGTCTGTTGTCCAAATAATTGAGGCATGCAGGGTATCTACGTCATTGCTTTGGAGATGTCTACGGCTTCTTGTTCGCATGGATCTAGATGATTGTTGTGAAGCCTTGCTCAGCGGCTACGATCTTACTGGAGTTGGCGAAATCTCTATATAAACTTTCTCAGTCGGTTCCAGAGGAATCGATATGCTCTTACGAATTCGCCTAGAGTGATACATAGTGCGATGGTGGTGGTCATCACTTTGTTCATTCTGGCAAATGCAGCATTTTTATATTCTTCTTCCGTTAGATGTGGTGCAAAGTACAAATGCTATTGCAACGATAATCTCAATTCCAGTTGACGCCTACCATCGATCGATATTCTTCATTTATGGAGACTGATAGTCCCAGGCTTTTGGCAATTACATTTGTGCACGTCCAGATCCAGCCTTGTTCCCAAGTCTCGTGTATCTTTTGTGTCTGAGGATCCTGAACGGAACAGTGTTGGCATTGTTTGGGGTCTCCTGAAACTCCGCCTCGGCATCCGGTCAGTGCATACAGGATCGGAGCACGTCTACTATCGTACCCGTATTGTGAAGCCGTTATTATTTCACTGGGCGAGCGTTTAAGTTACCGTTCGAAGCGTTATCTCATACATAGTGTAGGGACTAAGCATAGTTCTCTTTTTCGCGCGGGTTGCGGTTGTTTAACGATCAGGTCGGTGGTGGGGGCTTGTCCAAATCGTTAGCATTGAGATTCCAAGTCCTAGATAGGCCTTCAAAATGGCTTAAATGTAGGCGTTGAGTTCATCAGCTAAAGCAAAAGATGGATTTAGGCTCGATTATTGGGCTTCGCTGCATTTCTCGAACTCTGCTCATCGTGTTGAACCACTGATCAAGACAAAGCCGCAACGTTTTCGAGAACTCTTCTCTTGCTGCATGTTGTCAACAAAGCGAAAATATGAGTGAATGGGTTGAGTGTTACCTTCGGCATTGGGAAACGTCATCTGTACTCGAGCATATGCCTTTTTGCATGAGGCAGGCTGGCTCCCTGGTTCTAATACGTGGCCATTCATTCTTAAACCTGCAAAATTCTCACGGCCACCTTGTAATTCATACATATGTATAGAACCGCCTTTTTCCGCGTTCGAATGGAGGATGATAGTGTTTGAAGATTCTTCGGTAGAGCGGAGCTGATCTGAAACTATCGCCATCTATGAGAAGTGCATCAATAGAGAAAATCATTAGGCCTCACCTATTATGGCAAAAACAGAGGTTCCACAGAACAACAGCACCTTGGATGCATTCTTGTCAGTACTCAGGGCGAACTTTGGAGGATGCCCGCTTGACCTATTGGGTTTAGAAGCAGGAGTTTGGAAACATTTTGTAATAGGCTTTGGATTTGCTTGGGTCGGTTCGGATCTTGCGATCCACATCTGTGCTGTGGGATGATCGTATTTTATTTCCCGTGAGCCTTTGCTTTGCATTAGTGTTATGGACTCGATAAGCCTAGAGCAGCCATTCCATCAGAAGGCTCCGACGAGAAGAAGCATTGGATTCTTACGGGAAATGGGTCAGATGTTCGTTCATGAATAGGCTTTGGAAATTGACGAGATCTGACCAGCTTCAGTACGAGTCTTTGTGTGGTTGTACGATAAATTCGTACTGATAAGTTCGCCACTGGCCACAGAGAAGTAAAAGCCGACGTCCCTATCCGCCTTTCGAAACCAAAAAGCACGTGGATTGCTCTGGTATGCATAACCCGGGACCATATCATCAACGGCAGGATCGACTACCGCTGTAAGCCGGCTTACTCATATTATGATCGAATAACAAACAAGATGCTTACTATCAACAGATAAATGCTCGCGGGAGCTTCGAATCCGGAGCTTGCTTTCAAATCCTGGCTTCTGGGAAGTGTGTACTCTCGTAGAAATCCAATACTGCTCCTCTATTATCCGTCCAGTGGCAATTTCTACAGCTCGCAGCAAAGTATGACCAATCTTCGTCTCCTGTTCTCCAGGGTGAGTCTGATCGGACACGTGGATACCTTGGCTCGGGGTTGCCATATCCTCGGTCGCGGCAGATATGTTTATAGAATCTGGGGATTGGCTGGGTGCTAAACCACGGGGGTCAGAGGATTGCGAGAGCATAGGATAGATCTACATTTGAATGATAAGTTATTTGCGCGAGAGGGAGGAATGACGGCTGTGGGAGGAATACCATTGGGGAATTCTGGTCGTAAAGAGCTTCCTGATCTTGTGCCGATGCTCCCGGCCTCCTGAGTGGATCTTTGATGGTAAAGTCGCCATGATCCAGTAGCCCTGAGACTGTCGAAGAGAAGTAATCTTTGCTATAGCTGTCAAACAATTGTGTCAATTTCTATTGGTGTCAGTCGTGAGATTGATCTTGGATATCGTCATTCGAGAACATGCAAGATAAATTGGGCTTACCTCGAGGATGAGACGGACCACATGTCTAAAACCAACATCATTTGTTTTGGATTGGGAAAGATTGGCGAGAATATGGACAACCCAAGCAACTTTATGTATGGCGACAGACCATCTTGTGGTCTTGAAATTATCCATATCCTCTGGATATGGGTTCTCAAGCGATTCGCGCAGCTAGCAGCCCAGATTCAGCCAACATGCCCCCCCCAGTCGGCTAAGTGAACCTGGAAACCCTCACCTTAGCAATCGAGTATATCGCAACCCTCATGAGTACGTCTGGGCAGGCGTCATGTGAAGCGCCAGAAGCGATTTCACCCATTTCGAAGTGGAGAGTGGTCAGAAGCGGATGTTTGGCAGAACGCGTCGCTTCCAGCAGATTTCCTCGGTGATCAAGTGGGTCTACTGATTCATCTTCGCCAGCGATTGACCCTTCCAAAGTCAAGTCGAATGAGGATCCAAAGGCAGTCTTTAGTCTAGCTTCGAGTCTTGCCTTCTGTTCGATCCATTTGTCGTCCCATTTCTTGAATTCCATACGTGCATGAGGTATGTGGCGCGAGCGTCCTCTACCCATTCTTCGTTAGTGTATCGTCAATGGCGTGTTTGAAGCATTTGAAGAACCTTTCCAGGTAGAGTGACATCATGTCCGTTGTAGCCAAATGCAATACCACTCGTTCACTGAGCTCCTCCATCGAACTTTGGTTGGGAGTTTTAGCAGTCTCTTTCAGTGATGCTTCCAGGCAATTGATTGTCTCCCTAAATCCCAATGTGAGGATCTGGAATACCATGCTGCTACTATCAGAGTCCGAGCACATTACTCGCAAAGCGTCTCTCTCACGGATTGCGTTGACAAGTCTCTCCGTTTGGTACGACCATTGCTTTACATTCGTCCAGAGCAACGGAGGTGAATGATGTAGAGGCGTAGGGGTGACAGAAAAGTTCAACAAGATTGCACGCAGCCGGTCCAGGTAGTAGATGCATTCAGTCGGCTGGGTACAAGATGTTGGCATGTTGGCCTGGATATGCACTCAGATGTAAGAATATTTGCTCAAATTAGGAACGGGGCAAGGTACAAATCACTAGCCGTATGCCTGGGTATCCGGCATTAATCTTGGACGTAGACATGGCTTTGCGTCATTAACAGATTGATGGCATTGTCGTTCAAGGCAGACATAGTACTATGGTATAATACATAGCACTATGGTACCTTACGAACATCCTGAGATAAGGTTTTATATTTTGGACGTTGAATTCTGTGCATTGAATTCTGTCATACACATGAGATAGATGATTCACGCATCGGCTGTGGGGGCTTCAGCTCTTTGATTCGAGCGGGTGGTCGGCATAGGCTTTACACAGCCGAGTGAATACTACCTTACATACCTATCGTAGCGAGATGATGGCGAGATGTAACGGCACCAGCATTTTAGCCTTGGCGCCCGGCGACTCTTCGGGCAGAAAGCCCCAAAGCTATGACCACGTACCTTAGTAGGTAGCATTTCATCACCGTACCTACCTTACTACACCATTAGGCCGTTTTGGTCCTAGATGAGACCCCGATAGCGAACATGGTAGATTCTACACGGAAGCTACCGCAATAAAGATGGAACCCATCGCTTGTACCCTGCTCTTGCCTGCTTTGCCTTGAATGCCTTGGGGATATCGAGCCGAATTCAGGCTACCGGCTGATCGTGGCTACGGTTCCTGTGGGGCATCTACCTTTCTAGTCCCAGAAAACACAGCCTCTACACTACCTACTGATATCTACTTTGAAACAATGACAATTCGAATACCCCAAGTCTTCTCTTTCAGTTGTTTCTTCGCCTCCTGCTGTCCCCCTCTTCCAACTTCTTCCTGTATCTATGGATCACAAGCACCAGTCCTCGGGGCCTGTTGCTCTTCACTCAGGGAAGCAACACAAGCTAGATGGATTGGACAACATTGAGGTCGAGGGTGTCACTGTTGCTAACGATCCCCATAGCAAGTATGAGAACCAAGCAGAGTTGGTTCGTGTTCCAGAGAGACTCCATCTGGGTTATTTCTCAACCGTGTGAGTCGAACCGATTAATAGATCATGCGATGCTCTTCAGGCCTCCCTCTTCGCAAATTCTATCACTAATCCATTGGTTAGCAATCTTTGTTTGAATAAAATTGTCGGCACAGGGATCTATGTGAGCCCAAGTGTAGTATTGGGGGCCACTCAAAGCAAAGGAATCAGCCTCATGTTATGGTTAGTTGGTTGTTTTGTCACATGGGGAGGGTAGGCCGTCACAAACATTATGGCTCAATTGCTTTCTAATGTATTCATAGGCTGTACATATACCTGGAGTATGGGCTCAGGTGGCCACTCACGGGAGGGGAGCTTCACTATGTTAGTCAATCGCTTTTAGTTCACACGATTTAGGAAGACAGCTGACACATTTGGCCCAGGTGGACAAGGTCTACACGAAGCCGGTTCGCCTGTTCACATATATGTTTGCCTCCATGGTCGTTCTGGTTGGTGGTGTTCAGGCCAATGCATTGACATTTGGAAGAGAAGTTATACTCGCTGGTGCCGATGCAACGGCACCGGTGAATACGAATCTTCAGAAGCTGTTTGCAATACTAATTGTCACCTTTGTCTGTCAGCTCCAAGCTTATTCCAGATCTATATACATCCGGGTCAGCAACGTTTTAGCTATCATTAAGGTCTCCAGCCTCGTCTTCGTCTCCATATGTGGCTTAATCGCACTCGCCGGAGTTCGAAGACTCAGTACAGATTTCATCAATACTTCATATGGGACGGTGAACCTGACCCACATCTTCAGCACAAGGGCTGAGAGCCCATACGCATACTCGTTGGCTCTCCTCAACATTATGAGAGCGTTTCTCGGTTACGAAAACGCAAATCTGGTAGATTGACATATCTGACTTATAGTCTGCCTAGCTGATTAGTTTTGCAGGTCTTAGAGGAGGTTCGAACGGGGCCAGATAACGACCCAAGGCGCACATTCCGAAGAGCAATCAGTATTAGTGTAGTCATTGTCTGCTTTCTATATATGACCACCAATGTTGCTTTTGTAAGTGCAAGCGCCCCTAATCAACCAAAGGAGCAAACGAAACTATCTAATAGCATATAGTTCACAGCTTGTACCACAGAAGAGATCCTTACTTCGCCGGAAACGCTTGCATTGTTCTTGGAGAAGGTATTTTCTACTGAAGGATATTCTACCCTCGATTTACGATGATGATGCCGCAGATTTTTGGTATATCAAAACACGCTCACACGGCTTCATCGATTGTGGTTTCTCTCTCTGCTGCCGGAGCCATCATGTCTTTAACATTTGCCTATGTTCGAGGTTGGAGTGAAGTTGAATTACATCCCCGTGTGGCTTACTGATTTGTTGGACAGTCAAACAAGAGATCGGGCGTATGGGCCTACTTCCAATCCCAGAGTTCTGGTCTAAGACTTCGCATCGGCGGACACCCGCGCATGCGCTGCTTCTCCACTGGATCTTTAGTGTCATCTGTATCATTGCGACCCCCCTCGAGTCGTCCCAGGGGTTTCTTGTGATGAGTACTTTCTATTCTTATATTCATACTTGGATAAGTAGTGCGTACTCTGCGTTTGGCTCCATCATGAATGTGAGCTCCTATTTGATGACTAACGTGTAATTATAGTCCTTCTCGGCTGCGGTCTGCTCTGTGCGCCATGGCTCTCCTGCTTCAAAGACAGAGATGGCGATGGCTGGCAATCGCAAAGTTCGAAACTCGGGTACGGCCTCCTGGCTCCATTGACGTTGGTTTACGTCTGCGCTAATGCTTTCGTCCTCATCTTTTCCTTCTTTCCACCACAGACAAACGGGTCGCCCAACAGGAAGGGCCAAATCATCTCGGCTTTAGCTGGACCGATTGCGGGTCACAGCATCCTAGCCTTTGGCGCTCTCTGGTGGACCTGGGATCGTAAGATCTTGCCTAGTATAGGATATCACTTCAAGGCTTCTGATGAGGAGATTGCCTACAGTGAAATATGGAAGGCGGACACTCTGAAAGTGACCTTTACTGTGAGTGCGAATTCCATGGATATCACAATAGTCACTGTAGTCTCTCTGCGTGAAAGCTGAAGTATAGAATAGCGGACTCTCAAAGGCACTGCCTCCCGGCTTTACAAAGTGTGGCAGCCGGTTCTCACTCGGTGCTGGTGTTTCTTACAGGGTGAACCCGAGTAGTCTATCTTGACTTTACTCTAGATTCAATTGATTGAGCGCACGGACGGTTACCCACGGGTGGTACCTGAAAGGCTGATTGGACAATAATACACGAAGCTGTGATGTCAGAACAACTGTTAGCGTTTCTTCCACCATTGGATTGACCTTGCATATTATTTGCAGGACCCGGCCCCTACGTCCAATCGGGAACGTAGGTCAGGTATCCATGCATGCTAGTTCTACATCCCACGCTTTCTCATAGGCCGTTATGCGGTCAAATTCGCAGCAGTCATTTCGCTATCTCCAGAAGGAAAGGAAGATCGAGCACGCAAGGCTGAGCCTGGGCAAAAGAAATTCGGATTTGAGCCGCATCGCTATCTTTCTCGTCAGACTCCTGTTTGTCTGAGTCTGCTGTTTCCCTGCCCGCAATTTCGAGCAGCGACTCCTCTCACCTACCGATTTCACCGATTGTATCAAAACGAGATTCCATTTGATCCCATTCAAGATTCTGTACTCCATGTTTCACATAAAGTTCCTTAGCAGAGCCAAGCCTGGCTTCTTGCCTCTTCGATCATCGTCGCCACAGAAACAAATACACTCAAAAGTACCGGGTGCACCTATTAATTCTCTTACACTTTTACCGCGAAAAGTCTTACCGTGGCTTACTCTCCGTCCTACCTACAGTAGTTCAGTCAGGGGCTTTTCGACAACAAACTTTAAATACAGAGCACTTATCGATTGTTGCGAGATCTCGCCCGGTAAGGATTTGTTGACTGTGAAATTCCCTGAAAGCGAAACCTACACGTTTCACGCTCAATGGCTGAATGACGCCAAATGCGATGACGGCCCATCTAGGAGCGCCACTAATGCTTTCTGCCAACGTATGCCGAATGCTGTTATAGAAGCCACTCGTATCATCCATCAGGGAACCGGTACCACGTTGACCGTTACTTGGGACGATGGAAGCATCTCAGAATTTCCGGTGATCTGGCTACGGACAATGGCTCCTTTGGTGGCAAAGGTCTCTATTGTGGAGGATCCACCCATAGCAGGAGGATGGCTTACACAGAGTCTGAACATTCCTCATGTCGCTTACGCGGATGTGTTCTCCGAATCAGTTGAGCAATCCACCAAAACCGTAGTGCGCATCTTAGACGAGATCCTCGACCGATCCAATGCCGGTATCATCAAAGTCACTGGGCTACCGGCGCCTGACCTTGCATCGGAGAGGGAAAAGAAGAATACCTTGGTAACCAAGGTATTGAAACAGATCTTCGGCAGCGTTTTCGTGCATCCCAGGCGTGGTGCCGATCAAACATTCAACGTGGCCTCGCATCATGAGGAAGATCTGAAACGGGCCGTTGGACTGCCCAATTACAACACGAATGAGGTCCTGCTTCCCCACGTTGATCATGCACATTATGAAAATCCAATACAAGTCCAAGGGTGGTATGGCCTAGAAGGAGAGAGTGAGAATACGTTTGTGTCCAGTCTCGCAACTCTGAGGACTTTGAAAGAGGAATCTCCAGATCTTTACGAACACTTGTGCCAAGCTCCTGCCACCTTTGGTCGTGTGGTACACTACTATAGCCCACCGCTGTACCAGGCCACAGCTGACACAGTAGTCACCATGTATCCCGGCACTAGACAAGTGAAACGGGTGCGGTGGCACCCTCATCTCTCAGGCTCACTGATGACCCCGTTTGACCGATATGACATGGCTCGCCTAGCGCATCAAAAATTCCATGAGATCGTGCGGCGGGAGACGCATCAGCTCAAGGTCTGCTTGCAACCCGGAGATCTTTACATATGGAACAACTTCACAATTCTCCATGGCCGGGAGCGCGTTTTGAAGGTGCCACGGACAGGGGTTGGACAGACTGTCCCAGAACAGGTGGTCGTGGACAAATACCGTGCGTTGAAGGTTTGGCAATTGAAGAACGTCATCGATGAGAAGTGGCTTGTTCATGTTCCGACCGCTCAGCTGCAGGAATTGGTCAAACTGACCCTCCAGGAACTGGAATGAGACTTTAGGTTGTTTATAGGCTATTAAGGATATCTTAGGACTCGTGGTTTTGGGATCAATTGGGGACCAGAAGATAAAGTCACAGATTGATTAATCTTCACGGGAATGTCGTTATTATCTCTGATGATTCCATTCAGGCTTTATTAGGATATAGCTTATATCTCTCTCAAAAATAATCAAATTACATCTTGAGAAAGTACTTGTGGCTGATAAGTTGCAGCGCCTCCTTTGTCGGCTCTACTTTCCGCTCGCTGTGCTCGGAGCCAGGGCTTATGCTGCCTGGGATCACGAGGTTTGACGACTGGGCC
Source organism: Cladonia macilenta KoLRI003786 (assembly GCA_000444155.1). Classification (NCBI taxonomy): domain Eukaryota; kingdom Fungi; phylum Ascomycota; class Lecanoromycetes; order Lecanorales; family Cladoniaceae; genus Cladonia; species Cladonia macilenta. The sequence goes on from KE598567.1 coordinate 730,570, forward strand.
AATAAGTAAGCTACAAGGCTACGTACCTTAGGAATACTCTTATCCAATTCGACGCATAAGCCAGGACTAGCAATTAAGAGCCAAGGGAAAATGGCGGCGGGAACCGGCATCAACAGCAGAGCAATATGGGCGCTAGTAAGAGCGAGATGCATATTTGCGATAAGCATGCATGTGGGGGCCAAATGCTAGCAATACACCGTAGTCATTCCCGTCATTATAGAACTAGCATATCCGTATCAGGAAATGAACCGTATCGTGAGATGATTTGCTGCCCATGGAAATCGATGGATAATAGCTTGTGGCTGTCTCTCAACTGTCCCAAGCCTACAAGATTGCATGCCTATGGCTAGCTTATAATCGTGACAGTAGAAGACCAACGTTTGCGAGGGGAGAGAAGGATTGGCTCTGTGGTTATCTTCCAGGGGTAAGGCTTGATAGGCGATAAGGGCCTAATTAAGGTAATTAAGGTAAGTCTAGGTGGCAGCCGTCACCTGTGGCCTGTGTCACGTACCCTAATGTTGATGCTAGAAGCCGACCGCGAATGCCCCGCAGCCATTCGCCCGCACGGGCCCTTTTTAATTCTAGAGGCAAAGGGTGAATAGTGAACTCCAGAGCGTGATAGCTACCTAAGACTTTGCTTTACAACTCTGTTCTGGCGGTGTTATCCGTGTATAAATCTTGTTCAGCATCATGCCAGCCCCTCGCAGGAGATTCCACATCTTGTCTATCGTCTTGTTCTGCGTCTTCACCTTCTGGTACTTTGAAAACTCCCGAGACCTGACAAGCGAATCGACCTCTAAATCTAGCCTCGAATCAGATCTTGAAGCCACGCCAGGCCATGTTGAAAAATACCAGCCCAGCGTTCCCATACCTGAATCCGGAGCCGACAAAGAGCTTCACGTACAACCAGGCAATGCTGAAGATGCCCTACCCAACCTTGCAACAGAGACCGAGCCCCAAATCCCACTGCCCAAGCTTGACGACGTTTCGCCTGATACTCCAACCGACAGCTCCCCAGCTCCCACACAAGATGTATCTTCCACGGGCCAACACAAACACGTGGAGAAATACCCCGTGACAGATTACAAGTCATTCTCCAATGAACCTCTTCCAACCCTACCTCGACTCCAGTACGCTTTCGCACCTGAATCAGATGAAGAAAGAGAATCCCGGCTAGAGAGACTGAAAGCAGTCAAGGAAAGCTTTGAGCACTCCTGGAATGGATACAAAAAGTTTGCCTGGATGAAAGATGAGCTATTGCCTTTGGATGGGGGCTCTGCCTCGACTTTCGGTGGATGGGCTGCCACATTGGTGGATACACTGGATACACTATGGATCATGGATATGAGGATGGATTTTGAGGAAGCGATAAATGCTGTCAAGGATATTGATTTTACTTCTCCTGAAGCCGAGCACCTTAATGTTTTTGAGACAACTATCAGATACCTGGGCGGTTTTCTTGGAGCTTATGACATAAGTGGTGGTAATTACCCAGAGCTCCTACGGAAAGCTGTTGAGGTCGGAGATTTCCTGTATGGCGCTTTCGACACCCCGAATCGAATGCCTGCTACCCGCTGGAATTGGAAAGACGCGCTGGCGGGTGAGGCTCAGGTAGCTGGAGACTACACACTTGTCGCTGAGATTGGATCTCTTACCTTAGAGTTTACTCGACTCTCCCAGTTGACAGGCGATCTCAAGTACTACGATGCTATTCAACGGATTACCGATGAGCTTGATAAGGCTCAAAGTCTCACTAAGCTTCCTGGGCTTTGGCCTACCGTCATCAATGCAGAACGATTGACGTTTACAGACGTGGGCTTCACGCTCGGGGGTATGGCCGACTCGCTCTACGAATACCTACCAAAGCAGTATATGCTACTCGGTGGCAGAGATAGTCAGATGGAGAAAATGTACAACGAGTCCATTACTACTGCGCTTGAGCATATCTTCTTCCGCCCGATGGTGCCAGACAGCAAGGATATTCTCTTATCTGGAGAAGCACATATAAACGAGTATTCAGAAGACAATCACACAATCGTCCATGTGCCGAAAGGCCAGCATTTGGGTTGCTTTACAGGCGGGATGGTCGGTATGGCAGCAAAGATATTTGAACAACCGCACATGGATATTGCTCGGAAGCTTGTTGATGGTTGTATTTGGGCCTACCATAGTATGACCTCGGGTATTATGCCGGAGGTATTCTTCATGTCCGGTTGCGATGGAGCTGAGTGCGACTGGGACGAGAAGAAGTGGCATCAGGACATTGTGGACCGGGCCGCTGTCATCGAAACTGATGAAACCACGCCTCAATCCATAGACGATGAGGATAAGCTCAATGCACTCATCGAGACCAAAAAGCTGAAGCCTGGCTATGTCGACTATGGAGACACCAGCTACGGGCTTCGGCCTGAGGCCATTGAATCTATATTCATCCATTACCGCCTCACTGGCGAGAAGGATTTGTTAGATGCAGCATGGCGCATGTTCACGGCTATTGAAAAGCAGACCAGGACAGAGTATGCGAATGCAATGATCTCCGACGTCAGGATCGAAGATTCGCAGAAGATCAACAAGATGGAGAGCTACTGGCTTGCCGAGACGTTGAAGTACTTCTATCTAATCTACAGCGAACCGAATGTCGTTAGCCTGGATGATTATGTGCTGTAAGACGATCTTGAGATTGAGTATCAGGAGAAGTTTGATGGCTAACTCTTTTGACAGAAACACCGAAGCCCATCCGTTCAAGCGACCATCAACAGAGCAGTCATCTTCAGAGCAAGAACTACCAGCCCATTTGTCATACGACCCACCATCAACAGACCAATCATCTTCAGATGAACAACCTCCAGAGGAACGACCACCAGCCCATTTGTCATACGAATCAACAGATCGATTCTCTGACGAATCACCTGCAGACTATTCGCCCCTCCAGGATTTACCATACGAACCACCAGCAACAGAAGATTCTCCAGATTCTAGAACAAATTTCACGTAATTGCTATCTGTTCATGCATGCGGCAGCTGACCACCCGCAATAATATAATAATCAACGTTATAAGGCGAACCCTGACAGAGAGGTCTAGTCACAGATTCATTCCTACCAGCCCTGCCTGACTCACCGATCATACCGAAGTCCAGATATTCCACCCAAGCCCTTGGTTACAGCTTTATATCGAACAAGATCCGGCCAAGAAACTTTAGCAGCTTACAAGCTGCACATTCCTTCTTCCTATCTAGCACTCGCCACCCGATTCCGGCACAGCATTAAGCTATAGTCGCAGCGAATTCAGTCCGCCAACAATGATGCCACACCAATACCAGGTACAAAGACATCCTGGGACCCGCTACTACGAGTGTTGGGCTAGTCACGACGCACGTGCCATTCTTCCAATCCACTCCTTCTATGCCCCTCTCAGAAAGTCTTGCTCCGCACCTCTTGTTATCTACATGTTTGTTGCTATGCCAGATAGGCTAGCAATGCGTAACAGTACTTGGATGGGCATATTGATCTATACCATACTGGCGTTCCTTGGTGGGAAATGAGAAGCTTTTTGGGCTCATTGGGGAGGTCTCTTGTTCAGGGTATTGGGAAGGCGTTTTGGTAAATGGTAGATTGATAAAGTATGCCTTCACGAAAGACTATAATATATAATTATAAATAGGACGAAGGAATGAAATCAGGGAACTCTAGCAATTCGTAACAGCTCAAACAGCGCATATCCAAGTAGATAAAGAAAGAGGTGGTCTGCGTCCCTTCGTTCGTCAATCGATCAAAAGCCCATGTGCAATTCTTAGTAATTTAATTCCGCTTCTAAAGTAGTATACAGGCATGCTTCGCAAAAAACGTAGGCACCTGAAATTTCATTCGAATATCCAGCAGCAAAGAATGTAGGACCTAGGGTTTGTTTGTGTAGAGGATTAAACCTTTCGTCTGATGAGACCTTCCCATCTGCCTTTATGTTCCACTCCACTCCACCTCTGTTCATTCATGCATCCGTCTAGAGCACTAGTGAGGAGCGCAAGAGACCTTCTCCCACAGTCCAAAACAACCCTCAAAAGCCCTGCTATTCACGTCCTCCTCGAGACCAGACCCCTTGACTCTCCATCCATCTCACACCTACTGCGCCTTCTTCACCGGCTGCCCCCCAACATACCTATTCACATCCGTCGCATCCGTAGCCTGTCTCCCCAACCTCTTAACCGTCTCCCATGCCTCCCTCGCCATCGGCGGCGTACTCTGATTCGCAACCAGCGCATCCCCCCTCTGCACTATCTGCCCTACCGCTCCCTGCACAAAGCTACTCTGACTATACCTACTCCTCAAGAAAACCGTATACACGACGATCAGAATCCAGCTTCCCTTTGTGAAAAGGATGGCGGAGAAGAGGATGCGGAACCAGAGGAAGATTTCGAGAGAGGCTACGAGCATCATGCTGGAGTCGTAGTATTCCTTTACGAAGCGGCCGATTGTCTCTGCTAAGGAGGAGGGTTTATTGCCGGTGGGGGAGGGGTAGAGGGTGGGGAGGATGTTGGTCCGGGTGTAGGTCGCGACGTGGAAGATGGAGTAGACCATGAAGGGGAGGAGGGCGAGGGGGATTTGGCGGGAGAAGAGCCAGAAGAGTGCCATAGCTATATCACAAAACCACTTATTAATGCACTGCTGCTGTCATAGGCCCTTGAACTTGGGCAAGCAGTGCAATACTCACCGAGATATTGAACATTTTCATCTCCAGCCAAAGCCAATGGACCACCTTGCTGGCGACTTGCACCCCGTTGGCGAGCGCGGAATGCTTTGTAGACGACTATACCGTAGGTTGCAGCTGCTGCCACGAAGGCGGTGCGATAAGAGAAGCGGGCCCAGCGCGAGTAGAAGTTGAAAGTGATGTAGGAGAGGCCGTAGCGGAGAGAGCAGAGGAGGAGCATGACGTGGCCGACGAACCAGCCGAATCTGTGTATGTTAGTACGATGTTTCAGTAATCGATTGGTTTGGGGAAAGAGGTACTGAAGGGTTTGGGCCAGCTTCAATATTCTCCTGGTTGGGCCTGTTAGCTTTGAGGTTCTGGAGCTTGGAAGCTGTCGCTACTTGGTGTTGTCTTACTCTTGCAACGGCATTGAAGCCGGTGGTGGGGGTCTGATGCCAGATTAGCATTGTATTTACTTGGCTGACAGAGGTTCACAATGCGCATTGTTACGTCGAGGTGGAACTCACGCCATTGCGACTTTCAGCAAATTCTGTCAACAATTTGAATCTTGTAGTCGTAGGTGAAGCTATAGAATAACTGTGAGAAGGTGATGAGAGGGGATTTAGCAATACGTGGAAGTGTTCGGAGCAGGGGTTGGAAAGAACAGGCAGAAACTTTGTGTGGAAGGCCAGGTTTTCGAGAAGGCGCTAAAACGGCCTGTGACGCGCTGGCCAATTCTGCCTCGGTGGAAGGAACAGAGGCACACGAGCATATTGCGTGGCCTGTATATCTACACATGGTCTGTTTTATGGATTACTGGTCATGTATTACCATTGGTGAGCTAAGAAAGACGTGCATATATGAGTGAGTATCGCTACTTGATCCTGCCCAAGCCATCTGAACACCAGTAATGTCCACAGAGGTTTGGAGCTCGCTTCGGCATGCTAGAGAACTGGCTTGGGTCGAAAGAACATGAGAGAATACAGTTTTGAAAGCGATTAGGCACCAATGCCTATCTTCCCCTCCACTACCACGCCCCAAGCCATTAATTATCGACAGTGTCCAGTCTGTAGAACCTAGTACCAAAGAAGAATTGAGGTTGGGGATATCGAAAAGTTGAAAACCGCTGCAAGATAGTCTTGTATTCCTGACATGCCCACACTCCAGGAGGCGAACCGTTGCAAGCTAAACCTCTTCGTAGACATCAGTTGTTCGATGCCCTGTCCCCCTCCTAACGCAAAGAAAAGCCCTTCTTCTTCGTCTTCTCGTCCAGTGGACGTCCACTCTCAACGCGGGATTTCTTTTCGTCTAGCTCCATACGCTGTCTCTCGAGTTGGTCCTTCATCTCCCGATGTCTGGCGTACAGCTCCTCTTCACTTTGCTTCAGCTTGCTCTCCTTCTCGGCCACCTTTTGCTGGAACACCATCTTCATTTCTGATTCCATCTTTGCCAGCTTTTGTTCATGTAGTGTGCGCTCCTCCTCTTGTTTCACAGCGGGATTGACCTCTTTGAATACACTTGGATCTTGAGCCACACCCATTTGAGTGAGCTTATCTGAGCGGTAATTCTCATACAGCGCGTTGTTCGTATGCTCCTTGAGTTCCTCCATGTGTGTTCGAATAAGCATCTGTCGAAGCTTGACAAAATCGCAGTGATCCTCATTGTCGACCTCAATGACACCCCAAGGATATTTTCGTCCGCGGACTTTTCGTCCTTCCGGGCTGGTGACCTCGGAATTGGCACCGACAACGGCGAAAGGAACCTTAGACATGATTTCTTGGTTTTCTGCGATAGTCTCATCATCGTCTAATTCATATCGCGGGCCTTCAAAGATCTGGATATCGTGATGATTGATATCGGTCAAAATCTGACAATCTGTTAGTATTGAATGAACAAGCAAGGAAGTACCGAAGGCTTACCCTTGCCTTGAACGCCATGATCTCCTCGTCTGTCAAGGTATCCGACTTGGCAATTACCGGGATCAGGTTGACTTTGGTATGTAGTCGGCGCATCACTTCAATGTCAAGAGGCTTCAATGAGTGACCTGTTGGTTGAATGAAGTAGACGCAGGCGTGGACTCGGTTGTCAACAATGTTCATTCTGTTTACCTTGTTCTCGGCGTCCAGGTAGGCATCGAACCGCTGCTCAATATTCTCAACGATAGGCCTCCACGAATCATCATTGTTCACAAAGTCCCCAAAGCCTGGTGTATCCACTACTGTCAGACGTAGACGGACACCGTTTTCTTCGATGTCAGCGCTAATTGATTGAATTGAAACGGTTTTTGGGATGATGTCGAGGCTTGGTCCTTTGCGCTCCTTTGGTGGGTATAAAGACGTATTGAAGAGAGTGTTGACGAGAGTAGACTTTCCGAGACCGGATTCACCTTGTAGAGTTAGACTGAAGCTTTGCACGGAGACAAGATTGACGTACCAACAACCATAACATTGAAATTGAAGCCTTTACGGACGCTCTTACGATGCCATTGATTGGGCAGATTGGCAAAACCGACATAGCCTGTGAGCTTCCTTCTTACGACGTTCCTCATATCACTGGCAGCTTGAGCTGCTGCCTTCGGATCCTTGGAGCTGACAGTCTGAGCAGCTATTTGAGCATTGGGCGTCAACGGGTTTTGTCGCTCATTGTAGGGCGATGTTGGTTTGCCATTCGGTACTGGAGGGCCGCTTTGGGGTGCTGGAGTTGCTCTCGCTCCGGGAGTTATAGGGCCGTTGGTAGCTAAATACGAATTAGATATGTTTCCTAAAGCTAATCTTGCAGGCTGGATTGTAGGTTTGGGAGGATTGCGCGCAGGAGGGCAATGAAGGCGCTTGGAGTGTGATGTCGCCGATCTTTCGCCGGCAAATTCACAATTTTGATCATTCGGCCATGTACATTTTGCAGAAGGAACTTGCACAGGTGGCTCATCCTCTTCTATAATGCTGGGCCAGGTATGCTTTTCTATTGGATGCGGCTCGTGGATGTGAAGTGGATGGAGGTAGATTGGGCTCTGAGGAAAGAAGATGAATCTTACCCATGCTGTTGTCGTAGTCGACGTATAGAGAGAGCGGTTAGGTCCAGGAATAGTAATTACTTAGCAGAGCAAAAGCGAGGTTAGCAAACGTTTCCTACAATGTTTCTAGCACTGGTTGATGCCCAGATTCCTTGATTGCAACACGAACAAGGGCAGCTCCCACCACCATCGGTACCACTTACTTCGATGGAGAGAACAGCGTGTGAAGAAGCGAGCGACACCACCTTCGTATTACCAACCGAGTAAGTATGATTCCAGCAACCTGAATCGGATTGTACGTTGGGATGTGACAGATGGATTTTTTGTTGCTGTCTGCCAAAGTCTGCGGTTAAGGGGCACGGTAGGCGGCGCGCTAGCCGGTATCCAGAACAGGGGTAGTGCTACCGGTACCCAACTATTTATTTGACACTTAACAGCATTGACGACTCTCTGCAGCAACGTTGAATGAATTCTCCTTATGTCAAATAATGGTGCTTGGAAAGGCACCGAACATATCCTTTAAGATTTTCATCCTCAAATGCACGGTGAGGAGCATTCAAAACTCTGCAAAAATTTCAGCCAATCAGAGTCCTTCGCTACTCGAGATGGATGTCCCTTCGGTACGCTTTGATGCAGTGAACAGACTATAAGATTTTACATAGCACTGTTTCATGCACGCCTGATATGCAAATTTCAGTACCTTGGAGCACGGTCGTCCTCGCCCAGCTACTTAAGGCCAGCAGCTTTCCGAGGAGAATACCCATGGATGAATATATAGGTAAATTTGCTTGTGCCTTGTGCATGAGACCGACAAACGAAGTGGGAAAGATTGCCAATATCCTCTGATGTATGAACATGAAGGGTATCTGCAAGTCGCACAGCACCTCGCCTTCTTCGGTCGCTTTCCCCCAGCTTGGCACATCCTGTGCCTAGCAAATTCTATTCCACCAGAAGCTCCACTTTAATCCATCTGCTCTGGTTGCCCAGCCCCTCTAGCCTGATAAGTGCGCCCATAACGCCATGCTTCCCCAATGTATGTAGAGCAGATCTAAAGCACTCCATCACAGTATTGTCTCGGAGTCGGTAGTCTCGGAGTTTTCTGGACTCCTTCTCTCTGTATCGCTTTCATCCGTATACAACTCTGCCTGATCTGATGGACAAGCGGCAGAATGCTCCCTCTCCTCGTGTCTTATAACTCCGTTGGCCGGTATTAGCGACCTATTGACATCCTTTCCCTCACTATTTAGTAGCTTCGCTATTGAAGTCTTCCTGGCACGTTCTTTCCTGAGTCTGGCGCGTTCCTTGGCCTCTTGCCTGCGTTCATTCACCCTCCCAAACGCTGCCAAATTTGCGCAGACTATGAAAGCTGTGTAGCTCCAACAGATGCGTTCTGAAGAGTGAATATCGAGATGGGGATGTTCTGCAGAAGGTCCAAGAGGGTAAAACGGTAGCGGTTGTACTGCAGCGTTGACTACAATGGGAGGTAGTAGGCGAGAGAGTATGGTGTTGACGCTCCAGAGGAATAAGATCGGGTTGAGGAGAAGGCCGGGTACGATGTAATTCTTCGAAAGTGCGGGATGCATTGTTGCTTATATGGTCAATAGGTGATGCACTCTTGACGGTGGAGAGTTCTATTGATTATTCTTTGGGTCTTCGGACCATATGGCTGCTGGCAGATGAGTCCTTGTGGACACCGTTTCAGGTAGTGCCTATTATTCGGGTCAAGAGGTCAACTTCTAGCTCCTCCTCATCTTTCACCGAAGGGAGCTGCAAGGAACATTTGGTACTCACTTCCTTATCTCAACAAGTGATTGGTTGGGAAAGGGAAAACAAAAAAGTGATCAGGGACTTGCCCAGTCCACGAGAGTTGGTTTGATCCACCCTGTTACCCCTCCATTTGGTTGAACATTAGGGTGGAAAGTAGTTTATAGAGATGGAAAGTCATTTGATAGGTACGAGGCATGAAGTCAAAGAGAGACGCAAGCCCACGTAGAGGATTCCCGAATAAAGATAAAAGTCGTTGAAGGAGGAAGAGAAACGGGCAGTCGTCATTTGTCCTCCGTTAGCGGTAAGGACATTTCTTGCTTCCTTCCTCAGGTACGGACTGCGATTGGCCGGGCCTCCGTCGCACAAAGAGCCCTATGGGGCTTATCATGTGGCACATTTCGAGCAGTTACGATGCGACTAGATCAGTTCTCCCACATTGGAACATCGCTTTATATATCCATCTCTTCTACGAGATGTGCACCTGCAGCAGATCGAATAACGGAGAAAATGACGCGGCATACAGCAGCAGGCTAGGCTCTGAGAAAGGGTCCGCATGAAACGGAGGCCGTCCAGGCCAAGCCCGTGTAGTGCCCGCAGAGCGCGCCTTGGCTTTCTTGGCTCTACAGCGTGTCCAGAATTGCGTAGGTGTATTGACAAACACGGCGTTTGCTGCGGCTGCCCTTTCCCTGATCATGGTATGTTATGACCGCTTCCAGATATTCGCAACATGCTAACAAGTATCATAGAATCCTCTATTCAATTCTGCATTAAAGCAATCGTCCGCTGTACGCCGTGATCTCGATGCCTTTGCTGAATCACCAGGCACAACATCACCGGCCTTACAAGGTCAGCAAACCTCCAACTACGATACTCGTTCGATTGACTGAGTTGCCTAGGTCAAATTTCTGCTTCTTTGACCTCCCTATCTCGAACTATAGACGAATATGCAGAAATGGCAAAGAAAGAGCTCATCCCTGCCAAGCAAGAGAAAGCTTTTGAAAGGATAAAGAATTTTCGCGGCGAGCTTGCAGACTATAGACAGACTTTAGATCGGTTAAAGAAGGACAGGGAAGACAACGTATATACGCCCAAGGATCTGCACAGACCCTGCAAATGAAGGCTCAACACGATTCGAGGATGTTACTAATACTATCTCTCGGAAACAGCAAACCACCCAAAACCGCACAGAGCTCCTAGGCCGTCGACCCCATCATACAGCTACTCCCGAGAACCCATATGCTCAATCTAGCATTGCACAAAATTCCGCTTTCGCCCCTTCAAAACCGCAATCTCTTTCCTTCGGCGCTGCTCCACAAGATTATACCCGAGAGACGCACGCTCTGCGAGAACAGAGCTTCATGTCATCTACCAATGCCGCGCTGGACGAATACCTCGAACGTGGTCGAGCTGTTCTTGGCGATCTTGGCGACCAAAGAGAAATGCTTAAAGGCACACAGAAGAAGCTGTACAGTGTTGCGAATACATTGGGAATAAGTGGTGACACGATAAGAATGGTTGAGAGGAGGGCGAAGCAGGACAAATGGATTTTCTGGGCCGGAGTGGTGATCTTCTTCCTATTCTGTTGGTTGGTCATACATTACCTTCGATAACGGCTCAAATGTCGAGGTGGGCTGTATAGTTTGTAAATATATATGAGCCGGGGGTTCGGGCTTTGCATTTATGAGCGCGGCGTTAGGAACGGACACTCCTATCCATAGATCATGCGTGCGAGATCTAGACCTGCATTCACGGTCATTGAATTTGGATGTTCTGTAATATACCACATATTAGCGCTTTCCTATAAATGTCAAAAATTACTGGTAGGATATCGGAAAAGATGTTTCAATCCTGGAGAGCTAGAGCCTTGCGTTGTTGAGGAATGATTGCCCCGGGAGTTTCCGGGCGGGCTGTGATGTAATTAGCGCTCAACGCGCGAGGAAACCTGCGGGCTTAAGACAGAACCGGGAAATCTTCTTTGCAAGCTCAAGTGACCAACCAACAGTTGTTCAAACCGCCGCCTTTAGAAATCTCCTCACGTACAGCTTGCCGACTACTTCAATCGCTACCGCATCCCTTGCTTTAAGGTACCTGCTCCTTGTGCATAAGAGCTCTTATCGCCTAGCAAACCAACGACCTACAGCGCAACCATAACCATCTTCATTGAAGATGTCGTATGCTCAAGCTGCGGCCAAAGGGCCTAAACAATCACCTGAAGAAGTAAGTCATACTTCTGCTGAAAAAGGCGAACGCGTTGCTAACGAGGAGTAGGCGTAAGTAACAAGCATCTCTTTTCATCTTACGAGATCGGAGCTACGGATCCTCAAAACATTACAAGCTCCTTTCCCAACCCTCGATTTGGTTCAATCTAACCTCCCTATGCCTTATCATACCCCACCAAGCATACGAACTACACCTCTCACCGCCAGTCTTCCCAATACTAACACCCCACTTCCAGCCGCGCCCCTCCACCCGTCCAAATCGACGACAGCAGCAGCTCCTTCTCCGAAGTCGACGGCGAACACCTAAAAACCGAAGCCGCAGAAACCTACGAAGAAACCGCACAAAAAACCTCCGAAGCCACCGAAAAAACCAAAGAACGCTCCTCCGACTACCTCCAAACCGCCAAAGAAAAAGCCTCCGAAGCCTCCAAATACTCCAAGGAAAAATCCTCCCAATTCGCAGACGAAGCAGGCGATAAATACGACCACGCGAAGAAACGAGCCGCTACGAATGCAAAGGAAGCGAAGAAGGAAATTAAGAGCGCGGGACAGGATATTAGTGATAATAGGGATAATCCGGTGTATGTGGCGAATGGGGTGTTGCTTGTGGTGGGGAGTGCGGCGTTGGGGTATGGAGCGTATACGAAGCATGTGAAGGGGGAGTTGGATTGGCAGTTGGCGGGGTTGACGGCGGCGGCGGTGGGGGCGTTGGCTGTGGGGGATTATTATTTGAGCCAGTGAGTTACCACTACTGTGTTTTTCACGATAATACGAGTAGGACTTTTGCGGGGATATGGGCTAACAGAATGGCAGATACCTGTTCAAGAATAAGTATCCTAAGAAGTAGGCGTTGTCTGCTGTGTAGTGGTGGGATGGATGGATGGATGGCGGTGCTGGTATCTCAGGCGGCTGCGTGTGCTTTTAGATAATTCCGACTCGACTCGACTCATTTTGTTTGATTCCCTTGGTACAATACTCCTGTCCTCAGCAGCTAATATGCTGCTCGATTCGATTATTTCGGAAGAAACCGTCCGTGTCTCTGTATTTCTTACTAGTATGGTAGGCAGTGTCTGGTTCCAGATCAAATATATTCTATACAAATTAAGAACTCAATTATTGATTCCCTTGGTACAATACTCCTGCGCAGCTAGTTGCTATGCTKCCTGATCATCACGGAAGATACCGTGTCTGTATTTCTTACTCGTAGGCAGGGTGTGAACAAATCAACTATATTCTTTACAATTTAACAGAAAAAAATGCAACACTCGCTGGAAGACACGTTCGAATGCTCGTAAGAAGTGGAGATTGGTCTATCTTCGCTCATATAACGTACAAGTTCTCGTTGTTCCTCGCAGTTAACCAAAGATTTCCTGTCCACTTTCATATCACAGGAGAGCATGCTGCAGGAGCTGCAACGCTCTCGTGGCGCAGCTTTGGTCTGCTGTTCTTGCTCTTTTCTTGTCTATACCCGATGTAAATGCCGCTCAGCTCATGCATACCTCTTTTACTATCATACAACCACAACCAATCAAGCATATCATTCCTATCCTACAGCGTCAAAGCCACTTTGCTTCCCATTTACGGGCCCTCATTCTTCCCCGTAGCATCCAAAGCCGCCTTCGGCACCACCATCTCGCTCTCACTTAATCCCTCTCCATGCTCCCTCCGCACCTGCTCTGTTGCTTTCTTCGCTCTCTCGGTGGCATTTCCTTTCCGATCCTCAGGTACCTTTACCTCATGTTCTGGCGTCGGCGCGGCGGATGTTGCTGCAGCTGGTAAAGCAGTCCCCTCGGATGCTAGATGTGTAGATGCAGCACCACCATCACCCGTCGTTGTCGTTGTGGTCGCATTCATCTTTTCCACCCTGTCACCACCTTCTCCTTCCAAACCTTCTCCTCCCTCTTCTTCATCCTCCAACTCCCCCGGATAGATCTCCGGATGTTCTCTAAAACAATCCTGCATCGTCTTAAAATGCGGTATACAATCCATGCCCTTGGGTTCTTCTTTCGAATACACAAAACAGGAAAACGCGGCTTTGAATTGCTCGCCGCAGGGGCCGTGGGCCATGCCACCGAGGCAGGGGCAGTCCCAGTTTATGACGCCGGTTTCTTCGTTGAAGGCGCCTTCTTGAGAGGCTTCGGCTTCGAGGTCGGAGGGGTTGGAGAGATCGGTGCTTTGGGGTGGGGATTCTAAGGGAGGAGGGGGAGGGGAAGAGGGTTGGAGTTGTTGGCGGCGCGAGGAGGCGAGGGATTCGAGTGTTGGGAGGGGGGTTTCATCTGTGGGGGATTGGGGGGGTGGTACTGCGACTAGAGTCTCTCCGTTAGTTGTATTCTGCTTTTGTTTGGCGCAGGTCAAGGACTCACAAGGCGGCTCCTCAGCAAATAGATTGCTGGTATTATAGTAATAGACTACTCCTATCGCCAGGCCCCATCGTACAGCGCTGCTTTTCCAGCTTCGTGACTTTTGAGCTGGTGGCGCGGTGGAGAGGAAGCGACGAGTTTGGGGAGAACGGAGGGGGGGAGAGCATCGTAGTAGGTGGCGAGGGGCTTGCCGTATCATTGTAAAGACTGTGGAAGTAGGATGGGAGGAATTGAAGCAAGTAGAAGCTATGAGGAAGAGGGGAGTGAGTGTTGTACGAGATGTTTTGTCAGCGGAAATTTCTCCGCCGAGAAAAACGGATGACGTGCAGACCCGTGGTAGACTAGGGAATTGCCTTGTGCATTGAAGCGATTGAGGGATTGTACCCAGATCATTTGTTGTAACTGTTAATAATCGAGGCTCTTTGATTGCTGATTGGTCTTCCATTTTCGCAAGGTCTTGCTGTGTTTCATGGTGGAAATTGAAAGGCTCTGCTGCTATTTTATATCTCCCTTAAACTTCTATATCTTCCACTGAACAATTGGACTCTCCGGGAAATTGCGTTACTTCATCTTGTGTTACATGAGTGAAATGATCAATTTGAAGGCTTGGGTGGAATAGAGCTGCATCCCGTTCTGATTCGGATTCGCGCGAGTGCACTTCGATCTACAGCGTATCTTAAGTCGGCAGCAGGTCTGGGATGTCTCCTACCCTGAACGTCAAAAATTGGACCCCAGCACGCTTCACTTTGCGAGGCCGTGATCAGCATATCTCAGGCAAGCCTTTCGCGACCATCGTCTTGAATCAGCCGTTGGAGAATGGCACCCTGTTCTGGGATATTTGCAGAAGATGTGCGTACCTTGTAAAAGTCTCGTGTCAAAGACGCTTCATTGACGCGGAAATAGCAAAAGTTGTGGTTGCTGCAGATGGTGGCGCCAATCGAATTCTAGATATCAAAGATGCCGGAGACCCTGATTGTGTGAGCGAAGCTATTATTGTCTTCGTTATCCAGCATTGACTGGTAGATCAGGTGGATGCTATATGTGGAGACCTGGACTCCATCCGACCAGATGTCCGAGACTACTTCGCCGGCAAAGGAGTGAATATTCTGTTGGATGCAGATCAATACTCAACCGACCTGACGAAATGCTTGAGATATATACGCGAGGAAGGCCGAACGAGCACCGAATTTGAAGGGGGAGGTAATGGACCCAATTCTGGTTTCCAGGAAGAGTATCTTGACATAGCAATCTTTGGTGGTCTTGGTGGCAGAGCCGATCAAGCCTTCTCTCAGCTCCATCATCTTTACGTCTACGCGCATGAAGGACCCACGGTCCCGAAGGGCGATCTCTATCTGATTACACCAGAGAGTATAGTCTTCCTGTTAGCAAAGGGCTTGAACAAGATACATACGCCATTGGATACTGGCTTCTTCAAAGAGAATGTAGGTATCATCCCAGTTGCGAAACCTTCGGTCATCACGACGCGGGGGCTTGAATGGGATGTCACGGAATGGCCAACAGAGTTCGGTACTCAGATCAGCACAAGCAATCATATCAAATCCGACACCATTGAGGTTCAAACTACCGAGAGGGTGTTATTCACTCTTGAACTTAATCTCTCTATGGCAGGTCCACAGACTTGAAATTAGGAAACGCCATACTGACTCAATTTATCAAGCAATTTGTCCATTGATCTGCCAAAATATGGCCCACTCTGAGCCAGCCATTGCGCCAAGGACGGCGACACGCTGAACGTATTCCATTGGATCGAGTAGAGCCCGTAGGTGATCAGGTATTGCTATAACTGGCGACCTGGCCCAGGCTACCCATCATCTCCCTACGGTATCCGATGAACGTGGTACCAAGAAGCTGCCTCTAAAGTCTTCCTAGCAGCCAGCAGAGAGCTGTTCAAGACCGTCCTTGATCCTTTTGAATCCCACCTGTGCCCCTTCGGACTCACGCCGTTGGATCCCGACGAAACATAGCTTGCTATGGAAACGGAGATTATTACCCAAGTAGACCGTCAACACTGTCCATTTCCAACTCCAGGTGCGAACAATGTGTTCGCCATGCAATTACACGCATCTCTGTGCTCAGCGGGCGCGAGACGAACCTCCTTCTCCAACAGGCGCTTTCTGAGTCGAACTAGATCAACTCATGGGTCCGGGTTATTCTGCAAGGCCCCAATCGATCTATACCTCCATTTTCACCGTGCTTGATGAGGAAGGAATCAATTTGAGATCCTCCTTTACAACAATATCCGGTCTCTTGTTGGCAACCAGGGTGTTGGCCCTTATAACGAGTCTGCCCTGCATTAGACTGGCTATCGGATGAGGGCTGTTCAAACTCGACTGGGCCTTTCTGGATGAAGACTTACGAGGGAGGAATTTTCAATGGGATCATTTCCAGCAGCTGCTATTCTAAGGAATTGGGCGTATTCAGAGACCCGGGACTTTTTCGATTCGAGGATACTAAGACTGACGACTGGCTGGCTAGTAGGCCTATACTGAGCGCAAAAGCTTACTGCTCATGTTCATATCCGAGTCCTCCGTAAGACATACGTCCAAGCTCCTGTAGGCTTGAAATACTCCGGCTCTCCGGATCTGAGATGGACTGATCTCAGTGACACTATTTATGCAAAGTGTCCATCAAGAGATATAGACAACCTTTTAGAGGCGGCTTGTTAGCACTAGAGATTGAGCCCTTGAGTTTGGGAGACTGAAGGCGACGTACGGCTCTGAAGTGGCTGGCCCGAAGGCGCTCTTACCTTATTCTAACACATGATTTCCCATTGGCACAAGACAATGATAACCGTCCAATTTCCCAAACCGGGTCGCCTAACTGAAAATTATCGTCGATTCAATCGAGTCTCGGCTCAAAATTACAGATTTTGGGAAAAATCAGATTCTAGCATGGGCCCTATTGACGAGCTTATGTATTTTATGAGCTGCTTAATACTGACTGGGCTATCCAACCATGGATCCATCTATTATTTGCTCGGACACATAAGTTTCTTGGTGCTCACAAGGGGCCCAAAGATATCTAAGTGCCAAGTGTCCCTCATTGGTCCCGTGTTCAAGGATTCTTGATACTAGATCTTTCAATACGGCCCTCATGTTCAATCATCTCTGACTATAACCCGTAGTTGAAGCGCAATTGATTCTCAGAAAGCTTGCAAACGGCCTATGTCATCACAACATAGCCTCTATATAAAAGGCATCACTCCTCGTAGACCGGGAACCACGGGCAGTGCAGACTCTGTCAACCTCCTTCAAATATGCCATAGACGGACCATGGTTGGAGATAAAGAACACGTCACGCTCTTCCGTGCCCGAGAAAAGTCGACACTTTACGCGTATACGCCTTGTGGGATACGACACGTACATCTTCGTCCAAGAAGCCTCTGAGCGATCTTTCTCCCGCAAAACCCTTCGAAGATAACTTGGGCGACCGATTCTCCGCAGAGCACGGCGTCGAAACCAGATCCAGAGGTGATGCTCGTGTGAACCTAGTGGTGGGCATCTCGGATATCCATAGCGCTCAAGGAAAGGATTCCATCTAAATTCGCTGGCAACAACTTGATTTCGCCAATGAGGAGGCACTTGCTTCATGAAGAGCTTCACCTGCAACCTTGTACTATCTGTGACAATATCTCTGCAGGTGCGATTGACCATTTGCACAACTAGCAAATCGAGCGCCGGCAGGTGGGATAGGATCATCGCAGCTAACTCGTAAATGCCAAAAACTCTAGTACTTGTACTCGGCCTACGGTGAGCAAGTCGTTAGTCACTGAAGATCTGAATAAAACTCAACACAACCCAGCCCCTTGGACTCGCCCTCGCTAGTCTTCGACATCTAACGTGGATAGTAAATGCGTTTACTACTTACACAAATGGCTCCTTCTTCAACTTTAGCTTTGCAAGCAAATTGGTAGCTGCGAAATGTCTCATTGCGAATTCATTGAGGCAGATTGCTCTGGTGAACTGTATTGTCCAATTTGGAGGTCAAATATAATAGAGATCTTAGGCACCAGTTGTGCACACCAACACCAGATGCATCCGATCGCAACCGTACTTCAACGACTAAGAAAGACGGAAATATACCCTTAGGGTTTCCCGGCGTTTAATGGCAGTGATTAGAGATCGGGTGTGCATTCCTTAGAACAGGTAAGACGAAACAGCCCCTTTGACATGCGATCAGTTTCACTCCAGATAGCATCAAACAAATCCGATCACAAGCGGGGTCTGAGGGCGACCAATATGGCGCAAAGTTCTCCTGGACTATTAATAAAAGTAGTTGTGATAGCTGAAATCCAAAAGCCTTCTACGTGCGTGATCAGTTTCACTCCACCCAACATCAAACACACCCCATCACAATTGGGGTCGCGAGTATAACGCTATGTTTTCGTGAACTATTAATAAAAGTAATTATAAACAAGCTACAAATTACTCAGGACATACTACAGGGAAAAGCTCCGTACGTGCGTGATCAGTTTCACTCCAGCTTGCACCAAACAAATCCTATCATAACCGAAGTCTAAGTAGACAACACCGGGTTTTCCCGGAGTTATTATAAATTACTACGCGTTGCATAACTAATTTTAATGCGTGTTTTCGGCTCTAATTTCCGCAATGCAACTCAACACAAGTAACACGTCCTGGAGGCCCACTAGACATGTGATGTACGGTAGATATAGCAGGTACAGAGCAGCAGATTATGGCTTGGATGGTGTATTCGATCGTAGTATACGACATCGAAGCTTTGTCTAAACGAGCTAGCTAATTAGAAGGCAGGCAAGATCCATTACCCTTGATGTATCGATTTCCAGACCCCGCTACGATCCATTTTGCCTCCCCAAACACGAAAACAACCCCCGAATTCCCAACTCTTCGTGCCATGAGTGGGAGCACAAACGCTGATGCATGGCCAATTTGTTGAATTGATGAGATGTACATTCATCTGTTTAGGTGCAAGAGCACCTTTGCATACTCTTACGCACATTCCTACGTACAAAGAGATAATACTGAGTGTATGGAATCGTAAACTCAATGATGTATACCGGATGTGATGAGTTGTGACAAGTCCTGTTGTCCCACGCAATCTGCTGGCATCAATGGGCCGATTCTCGTTTTTCTACCTTCGAGGCCATTTTACAGTGGTAGCTGAACGTTGATTTCCGCGATGATCGAAGGGAATTCTCCAGAGAAGGCTGACTGTCGAGGAGCATTGGTTTGCTGGGGCATTAGGCTCGTTGAACGTTTGCAATGCTTAGATAGTGATGTAGATGGATGCCAGAATTCTACGACGGTTGACAAGAATTGACGAAAAAAGGTCGACGGCTGAGGAGCATGTCATCTTTCTTTTGAGATGGGGGGGGGCTTTACTAGGCTCGTGCGAAAACCTCTCCGAATTTTTGGTAGTGTTGCAGACGTAGCAAGAGTTCTCTAAGCAATCGCCATCCTGTTGACGAGATCGACACACTCGCTCTTAGCAAGTCCACTCCTGTAATTCAAAGAAGATGTTCATAATGCTCGTGCTAGGTTTGTTCAGAATCCTTGGCCAGAGCTTTGATGGGCTCTTTCATGTCCTGCAAAGGCGTTGTAAAATGGGTAGGTCGAACGGAGATAAGCGTAGCAGAATCATTGTCGATATATCAAGTCTGGCTGCCAAGAGCGCTCGAAGGTGCGGGCCATGATGTATATGTAATCTTTCCTTGTAGGACTTGGTGATACAGGCGGAGAACCCTGATCGCTCTCATAGATGGTGTTGGAATCAAACGGAAAATTTTCTTGGCTGTGCTGAGATTTGCGCGTGCGCAAGATTAGGAAGTATTAGGGACGGATCGGGAAATGACGAAGGTTTGGAACATTGTGTGGATCGCTAAGTAAGTCATCCCCTTGCACAGGGAAGCGACAGTGACATAGAAGGTCCTCACGGCAGGGGCAGATCGGCTGGACTCGCACCGACATGACATTTGAAAGTGTGAGGTAGGAAACTTGGTTTGATTTATCCATTGGGCTCGTGACCAGAAAGCTCTCCATGACATTACCAAGCGTGGCGTGTAAGACAAACTCCGGGAGGGACGTTGGCGTAACTCCTTCAGTGGTCCCGACGGTTTACATACATGTCCTTGAACTGCGTCAGACTTCTTTCCGGACAGCCACAAGGCCATTCATGCCCACGAGTATTGGCCAACACCATGATATGGCCCCTGAGTGATATTAGGATAGCGACGGTTGACGGGTCCATCCCCAGTAAATGATGCATTCTGATTCCACGTGACTGGGTAAATTTTACGTGCTCAGGCGGTCTGGGTCTATCGTCTCTAGGTCTACCATCTCCCAAATGATACATCTTGATGGTATCATGTTGGAGGACTTGTTGCAAGAGACATGATTCTTTGCTATACTCCTCTCGCACGTACATCGTACAAACCGCTGGCCGGGAAAGGTACATCTTCTTCCAGGATGCCTCCGGGTAGTCGAGACCTTCGAAACCATTGGCGGCTCCCTCTTGGTGAACTTTGAAACTCCAACGGCGTTGCACGAGCAAGAAAAATGGGTTTATTTCAAGATCCGACTCAACCTTGTCATTGGTCAAGGTGACCGGATCACATTTTTTGAACAGCTTCACCTGTAGAGTGTTCGATTTCTCGATGACAGCATGCCAGGTCTTGTTGATGCTCTCGCACATTAGTAGATCCCGAGCTGGTAGGTGGGCAAGAATCGTTTCGAGTAGTTCTGGGATTGCGAAAGCCTTCGAGCGAGCCGTGCCTGACTCGAGGGAGCAGAGTTCGGGTTGAGATTCATGCGAGTTATCCTCCATAGTGCTGAAAGAGAGGTTTGGATGATCGAGTGATAACTTCTCAGATGATGGGCCAGTAAGTCCAGATATATTGAGAAGGGTTAGATGGGCTAAGAGATGGAAAATGAATGTCGAAATCGGTTGCATTACACTGGGGCGCTTAGTTTAAGCTGCCACGTGTATGCCCGACGGGTGTCAAGTTGCTAATTCTACAGCTGAGAACGGAGACCTAAGCCTACAGTATGCCAGATCGTGAGGAATCAACCAGTAACCTGCACTCAGCTACATCGAACGCTCAGATATATAAAGTTAGAAAGACATTTTCTCATTTGTGTGGGCATCAGAATGCTGAAAAACTTGCGGCTACTCAGGTGTCTCTGTGATTAGCGTTGAACAGGTTTTGAATAGAACAGGGCGACTCGTCGGTAATGCAAACCCTATACAAGCTGCACAGCATGAGGGAGCTTCAGCACGCACCCAGCATCATCATCACAGCAAATTTGACAGATGGGCCCAACGGATTACAGCGAAAAAGAGTGAATGCAAGACCTAGAACTCCACTAATCTAAAAGTAAAGACCAACAAGACACTCGCTTGGCGACCTTATCAAATGGGGAGGGGCTGGTGTGTGTTATCCTGCTCTGACACAGTCACTGATTGGTGGGACCGTTCCTTTTCTTCGCCACCACAAAGGCTTGATCTGCGGGAAACGATAGTGGCAAATTGGAAGATGGGATTGGTCACCTGTCGCGTTGCAACACGCGGGCACGAATGTATCTTACCCCGGTAAGGGAAGATTGATTTAGATACAGCCCTGTCACTCTCAAGGCGAGCAGGCTAAGCAGTCACGAATGCACCGTGTCACTCTAGATGTAAACGTGCCTCAGGTGGCAAAGACGTGGCAAAGACATAATTACCGAAGGCTTTCAATGATGTCACCCTACAGCAGTAAAATCTCTCTGTACGATGAAGGAGCGTAGGTGAGTATCTCGTTCCCCCCTGTCCAAGCCTCATTTTCGGGCGCTAATCTAAACACGGTAAGCTGTCTCCGGCAGCGCTAGTGTTTAGCTTGCTTGAGGGCAAACATCCGACCTTCCATGACACTCGGCAAGAACACTGATGGGTTCAGAATCCTGAAAGATCATACAACTAGACTGTACTACCAATCAATCTGCAGATGATCACACTACTGAATGGATAGATTCATCTAAAAGGGGCTGCTGTCTAAGATTTTATGTCACCTGCAAGCTTACGTGCGGGAGATCAAATGAAGGAGCATTTGTAATGATCTTCTCCTTCATATGCACATTACCCTGGCAAAGCCGAGTAACACGCTCGTATCCGCTGTCTTGGCATGGCGTTACTTTCACAGCCCTTTGCTGTGTTAATTTCCTGTAGTTGTGTATATGATGAGCCGCGTCCCCCCCAGCACCTCTCTCCCAGAATATCTCCTTGCTATGACACCAATGGCCCATCTCACAGGGAACAAAATTCTCTTCGGTCTCATTCAACATGCATCTGTCTTACTCTATTGTCCTACTTGTGTCATCCACTGCAGTATGTGTCAACACTTTCGAGCCTCAACCGCGTGGCGCGTTTTCAACACTGGCCAAGAGAACGGTGTCACCTGATAACTCTTGTGGTGGCTTTAATGGCTACATTTGTCCCGACTCTCAGTGTTGCAGTCAGTTCGGATGGTGGTACGTTTTCACGAGTCAGTGTTAGAACACTGGACTGGCTACTAATGAACTCTTGATAGCGGAACGACAGACGCGTATTGTGGGAACGAGTGCCAACCAGGGTACGGTACGTGCAGTACTGCACCCTCGTCAACGACTAGCATCTTGGTCCCAACCCCATCATCCACCTCCTCGACCTTGCAAGACTGCTTGGATGCCAAAGATGTCCCAGTTTACTTCCCAACCACCTCAGGCTTCACCCAGCTCGCTGAACCATTCAATCTGCGACTTGTCTACATTCCTGCCGTTCTTGTTCTGCCAACCACGATTCAACACATTTCAGATGCAGTGATTTGCGCTGGAACTTACAATGTAAAGGTCCGGGCCAAAAGCGGCGGCCACTCTTATGCAAGTTTTAGCAGTGGTGGCCAGAACGGGAGCATGATTGTTGACCTGGCTACTTTCCAGAATATCGAAGTTGATCCCTCAGGCGTTGCAATAATTGGTGGCGGTGTAAGACTTGGCGATATGGCCATATCAATCTACAACGACTCCCAACGTGCTCTCCCCCATGCTACCTGGCCGGGCATAGGAATAGGTGGCTACGCAACTCACGGCGGCTTTGGCCCTACCTCACGCTAATGGGGCCTAACTTTGGACACCATTCTCGGTCTCGACGTTGTCATCGCCAATGGCACCTCCATCCACGTTACCGCAGACGATTACCCGGACCTGTGGTACGCCCTTCGAGGTGCCGCTGACTCCTTCGGCATAATCACCACATTTGATCTCGATACTGTGCCGGCTCCCTCTTCAATAATCAATTTCGAATACATCATCCCCAGTCTGTATACTTCAGCAACCGACATGACAGAGGCATTCCTCCACATCCAAGCCTTCGCCCTAAACTCCTCAATCATCGATGGCAAGATCGGTCTCGGTGTCCACCTTAATGGCTCCACCTTCACCATCTCAGGCACCTATCTCGGCGACCTCACCACCTTCCAAAACATTCTCGAACCAGCACTTCTATCAGGCCTCCCAGCCCCTGAGCAGTCCTCGGTCGGAGGGAATTCCTGGCTCGATCTCTTAGACCTCCTCGCCGACCCCTCATCTCTCTACCATTCTACCACCCAAACCAAAACTTACACGATACCTTCTACGCCAATTCCGTCGTCGTCCCCTCCTCATCACCCCTAACATCCGCCGCATTAACCAACTACTTCACCTACATCATCTCCAACGGCTCCTCTACCCAGCAATCAACTCCCTGGTTCAGCCAAATAGACCTCTACGGCGGCCCCGGCAGCGCAATCAACATCCCTCTCTCCACCTCCTCTGCCTACAGTGACCGCAACGCCCTCTGGGTGGTACAACACTACGGCAACATGACCAGCACCCCCGAACCCTTCCCACCCGTACTCAACTTCATTGATGGCTTGAATGCGGCGCTGACGGAAGCGATGCCGGATACGGCGTTTGGTGCTTATCTTAATTATGTGGATCCGGAATT
The DNA here is from genome assembly GCA_000444155.1 of Cladonia macilenta KoLRI003786. Taxonomy (NCBI): domain Eukaryota; kingdom Fungi; phylum Ascomycota; class Lecanoromycetes; order Lecanorales; family Cladoniaceae; genus Cladonia; species Cladonia macilenta. The sequence goes on from KE598567.1 coordinate 754,604, forward strand.
GTCGGCGAGTGAGGCGCATGACTTTTATTATGGGGAGGGGACTTACAGTAATTTGTTGGCTATCAAGCCGACGTGGGATGCGGGGAATTTGTTTTGGAATCCGCAAAGTGTGGGGAATTAAGGGTGGGCGGAAGGGGGCGATGGAGGAAGGGAGGAAAGGGGAATGGGGCGGGACAGGCGTTGGCGTTGTTCTATTCATTTCCTTTTCCTACAGAAGAATGGGGGAAAAGGATGTCACCCTGGACAGGCCCTTGTTGTCTTTCGTCTTTCATTCCATTTCCTATAAAAGAATGGGGGAAAAGGATGTCATCCCGGATAGGACCTTGTTCTTTAAGTCTTCATTTTCATTTCCTACAGAAGAATGGAGGAGGAGGAGGATGTCAAACCGGACAGGACCTTGTTGTCTTGGTTCTTATTTCCTACAAAAGAATGGAGGAAGAGGATGTCATACCGGACAGGACC
>KE598567.1:755120-863639 GCA_000444155.1 Cladonia macilenta KoLRI003786
TGTTGTCTTTCATCTTCATCTTATTTCCTACAAAAGAATGGAGGAGAAGGATGTCATCGCGGACAGGACCTTACCGTTTCTTGATCTTCTTTCCTACGAAAGAATGGGGGAAAAGGATGTCATACTGGACAGGACCTTGTTGATCGTTTTCTCCATATTTCGGTCATGTGATGGCACTGAGTTGTTTAAGCGTTTTGTTTGGCCCCCCGCCCCACCCCCCATCTATAGCCAAAGAAGACAGATCGAAAGATTAGCTGAAAGTTGTGCCAACGTCCTATGCTGCAGAATTATGTTCTCAATCTCCCTCTAGTCTCCTCTTCCATTGAACACTTCTTCCACTACGTCCGTTGCCCGTCACATACGATCTATCATTTAGACATATATATACACAGGCTCAAATCATGTATGATTACTTCATAGCAAAGCAAGACTATCACAGCACCAGCCCAGCCAAGCCCAATGCTACTTACTTTTAGCCATTTCCTTTGCTTATATCCATATATACAAAGCATTCCCTTGCATACAAACCCCCACCCCAACCCCACCCCATCTACAACACCTCATTAACAAACAACCCCGCCATCCCCTGCCCCGTCCCAATACACATACTCGTCAAAAGCACCCTCTTCCCTTGCCTCCTACACTCACTCAACCCCGTAACAATCTGCCGCGCCCCCGTCGCCCCCAACGGATGTCCCAGCGCAATAGCTCCCCCCCTCACATTCATTTTCCCATGATCGATCCCCAATTCCTTCAAACAATACACCCCCATTGACGCGAACGCTTCGTTGAGTTCTATGATGTCGATGTCTGTGGAGAGATTGAGGTTGAGCTTGGAAAGCAGTTTGGGGATCGCGAGGGAGGGCCCGATGCCCATTATGCGGGGGGCGACGCCGGCGATGGTGGCGCCGACGTATTTGGCGAGGATGGGTTGGTGGAGGGAGAGGGCGCGGGAACGGCGCATTAGGAGGATGGCGGCGGCTGTTGGGTTTATTAGTAAATACATTCTTGGTAAAGGGGGTCGGAGGGTACGTACCTCCGTCTGTGACTTGGCTGGAGTTGCCACCGGTGCTTCTGTCGCCGTATTGCGGGAAGGCAGGGCGGATTTTATTGAGGGATTCAAAAGTGGTGCCGTAGCGAGGTCCCTCATCTTTGGTTAAAGTGACTTCTTTCCATTCTCCCGTCTTCGGGTCCTTGACTTTCGTCTTGAACGGCACGATTTCGTCATCGAACCATCCAGCCTTCTGTGCGCGCTCAGCCCGCTGATAGCTCTCCGCTGCGAACCGATCCTGTGCTTCTCTGCTGATTTCGAAATCTTTACCCACGTTCTCGGATGTTTGGCCCATGGGCTGCATGCAATCGGCTGCGTTCGGGTCTTTTAGAATTTCGTCATGGAAAGGCTTTTCGAGGCGGTCGCCACCCTCAGACATGGATTCGGCGCCAATTGCAACACCAATGTCGATGCTGCCACTCATGATTTGGTTGGCGACGTCTTGGACAGCTTTGAGCCCGGACGAGCAGAAGCGGTTTACGGAGGAAGCACCGGCTGTGGTGGGGTACCCGGCTGCGAGGGAGGCAGCGCGGGCGATGTAGGCGGCTTTCCCATTGGAAACCTGGTGTTATGTCAGTAGACTCAAATGGCTTTGGAGTTCAAGACTGACATTGCCGAGACAGACATCCTCAATGAGTTGAGGATCAATCCTTGACTTATCCAGAACCTGCTTCAGCAGTGTATAGACGATGAAGTCGAGCGGCGTGTCTTTCAAACCACCTTTGAAACCTTTAGTGAGGGGTGTCCGTATCGCCAACGTGATGACTACATCGTCGGGGTTCTTCTGGGTTCTTGAGATCGTTAACAATGGCAAAGATCTTGAAGGCGGGGAAGAAGGCTCACATTGCGGACAACCCGCTCTTGCCCGGGGTGAGGTGGCTGAGGATGGAGCTCAATCGTTCAGTAGCCATGATATTGTCTGAGGGAAAGGTATGAATACGAGAGCAATAGATAATTGAGAGTTGTTATAGAGAAAACAGTGTGGAGAAGACGATGACAAAATAACAATGCCCTATCATGCCGAGGTCCAACGGGCTTGGCACGTCTGGAACAGTTCCGCTTTTGCGCTAGCCGAGTTTTCGCTCTCAGCCCTGTAAGGTACACGGTGTAGGTATTAACGGACCATGCGATGTAAAATTTTGGATATTTGTTCTACATCATAAGAGACAAAGTTGCGGACCTTGTGAGTGTTGTAGATATTGGATTGTCGCTCAGTACTACAGAGTACAGTCTTAATTGTGCAGGAAGGCACTTGCTTATTAGGCATGAGGTCTTTCTGACGAAACCCAGCAATCTCCAATTTCAAAAAGCTGTTTACGTAGTATACTTTGACGTTGATGACTTTCGTTGCCTCTTGTTTGTAAGCTCCCGGCTATCATAAAAGTCTGCGAGGTATATTCAATGTCTTGAAAAGGGTACCCTAATTTAACAGAAACTCCTGGTCTGCTTAGGCGTCGAGATGGAAAATGCTTTGTCATAACTTTGCCATTGTTTAGAATCCTGGGACTGGTCCATGGCAATGCATGAGCAAGAAGCTAATACCACAGATTGTGCGGATCAGACCTGAACTTGAGGAGCAGGTAAATTTTTGACTATGGCTTTGTTGCTAACGGGGTAGCAATTGTGCAATATTCGAGCAAACCTTCTCAATTTGACGGCTAATTGATGGTTTACTTAAAACTATACGATTATATTCGCAGCTATCTTCGCCAAGAATATTTTCACATGCACATTTAATGGAATATTTTCACATGCCAAGCTGGGTTTTCTCAAAGCTACGTAAAAGGATGTGTCTGTCCTGGGATACCTACAATACACGTCTCTCCCCGTCACAACTTCAGAGCCTGTCAACCGAAACACACATAGCAGAATAATCGAATCACCATGCCTGTTCTACGATACGACGTAGAGAAATCTCGCCGGAGAGAACTACCCACCAATACTCGATTCGTCCGGTTTCAACAAAACATCAATCTGTACAACAGGACCACGACAATGAGGATCCAACCTGCGAACTTGCGCTACTACGTTGTCATCATTAACAAGCTCATAGACGAACGTGGAGAAATGGACTCTTCAATTCTCGCAGCAGAAGATACGAACCTTTACGAAGCGATACACTTTCCACATCAATTGAATCCAACTGCGGGGCAACTACCCCTGGCCATGATCGCACGTCTAAGCGCTCTGTCCGTCGTCTTCGAGGTCCTAGTGATGCTTCTAGACGAAGAATTGATCACTCGATCCGCACTACACGATTTTGTGAATTTGGCGAACGTCAGGGATATTAGGACAACGTCCCGTATCCTTATGGAGTGCTTTGACTTCGGGAAATATGTTTCTCAGTGCCATCAGGAAGTTTTCATGTGTCATAGTTATACAATGCCACTACGCTGGTTGGCATGTATGATTACGCGAGGGGCAAAGGGCGATCTGGGGGTAATCATGTTGACTATTGAAAGGAAGAGATTGTTTGGTGCTTTTGATTGGAATAAGTATTGGGGTATCACTCACCTTTATGGAACGTTCTCTGCCAATTCTCAGGCGTCGATTACAGATAGGGAGGAAACGGGATACATGGGGATGCATCTTCCCATGAGGGTTCTGGAAAGGGATGTATTGTCTGCTGTGCATGACGCGTTTGATAATTTTGATGAGTTGGTGCAAAATTTTCAAGACCTTTGTAGGAACCTCTTTGGCTTTTCGGAGAATGACTTGGTACCGGTTGGGAGGAGCTTGGAGCAGTTGGACTTGCTGAGAAGATATAATGCGGGAGAAAAAGATCTTCGGTGGGAGGACGGATATGTCTTCGAGGTTATCAACTAACGAACTAATTCTGTATAGCCTCACGGAGCGTATCTAGCTCTCAGATCGGTAGAGCACTCGAGCAATCAAGGAATACTCCGCGCATCGGGCTTATGTGATTCTCGTCTCGAGATACACCCAAGATAGTATTCCATAGTACCCAAGATACTGCGACACAGGACCATGATTTACCCGAATAATACAACTATGTGAAATGCAATCGKAGACAGAAATCGTTCCAATAGACCCAAGAGCATGTTCCTTTCAAGTGTCTCAATCATCGATGCCGTACACGCAGAGAACGTCATCAACCAACAGTAAATAGAACCAGATGCCTCACCCCCTCCGACTGCCCCTCCTAAGTTCCATTTCATCTGCATCACACCATCATTCGCCAGCCATCTCAATTTTGAATCCCGCATACGTAGTTCCCATAACAGCTATGATACACAGCATGCCATAGAAAAGTTCATCTGCCCACTGTATAGCTCTATTGGGTTGATGCCTAGGGGCAGTGAGAGGACCTTGAAGCAACCCTAAAGCTGGTCGTCCAGGAGAAAAGATGCATCCCTGGAGCTGTGGATTTAGTGCATGTTTTGGGGGGGCAAAGAAACCCAGCTACGGGGGGTAATCCGTCGCCCAGGAGACCAATTCTAGGGCATCTCTAGGTAAGGGGTCTCTATCAGCCCTACAGGGCTCTACGAGGCGGGGGAAAACTCTTCTAGAGTTTCCTCTGGAGACACTTTGTGTCGGCTTCTAAAGAATAAGAAACAACGCTACGTCTTTCGTCCTCGCTGCTCATGCTTTGTTCCTTCTCACTAATTAATTTCTTTCGCAATCTCCACTTGAACGTAGAAGGTCATACATGGCCTAGGCCATCATCATTCTGCGTCATGGAAGATTGACTCGTTGCCATCAAAGGCTGTCGACTTGTGCGCCGATACGCGCACCGCCCTAGATGTTCGTGTAAGAGAGAGTAGTATCTCGATGGCGGTGGTTCAAATGATGATCTCCTACGGGATCCACCCGGGTAAATGACCAGCCACCAGCTGATCGAATCTCCACTAAGCTTCACTTTCAGCCTCACCTATTGCAGACGGAATCAAGGCATGATTGAAGCTTCGCAATTGCCATGCATATTCCGTATCAGCAAAGGCCACTCTCACGGCCGGTTAAACCTTCCTGGTCAGCGATTCAACCCGTGGAAGTCGCTCTCGCCTCATTTCCGACATAGGAGCTACGAGTCTTGCACATCAACTTGAATGTTCTCCTTCGAAATCAGTCCTCCCTCGGTCATTGTTATCTGCTTAAGTGGCATTGAAGGGGGAAGGGGTGTAGCGGCCGTGATTGTTACTGGCCCACGTTCTACCATGCGCATCGACGAATATCGCGCGCTTCACTTATGCAAGTTGGCCGGAGATATGGATTACCCAATGAAAGGGGACCAGATTTGGGGACATGGATAGTACTGTGCTCCGCTCCAAACCATTCGTGCTTGATATCAAACTGTTCGCCTGTAGAACAACCGTACTCTTACTGCCACTGTCAGCAGGTAAACCTGGAAATACGTGCCAGCCAGTCGCCTGAGTCATACTCAAAAAGAGTGAGAAGCATGGAGTCCTGGACTGCACTTGATGTGTCAACACCTATACCGAAGAAAGACAACACCCTTTGACCTTCCACATTAGATCACCAATTTCGTAGACGTCAAACATTCTACATTATACCCACTGTTCTCATTCGTGGCTGGACCCAGACTATCAGTACCCAGGGATATCACCGCATAATAAAGACTTCGCCCGAGCCATCCGGAAGCTTTTAATAAGTGCGACATTTAGATGTATGAAGCTATAGCGCTTTCGAGCCTTATCTTCAATGGGTAAGCTGCTTGAAATCAAGCGCAATGTGCTTGATAGACGGGACCGGCTCTGGGATGAGTTCCATGGGTTTTCTGGCATTTCTACCCGCCCGTGACAATAGCTGCAAGATCACAAGACTTTTACCAGTAGCAGCCGGCCAACGCAGCAAAAGTCCTGTGAGGTTTCAATATCTTGTCGATCTTTTGTACATAGCAGATCGTGCGCTTTTGGCTTTATTCTACTGGTGAAGGCGCGCATTCCCTATCGCCTCGTGCGTCATATCACCAAAGTGCCACTTTAGCCAATAAGTTGGGTTCTTCAATTTACAACCGTAAACTTCGATGCAACCTTCTCGACTTCTGCATCCACTTTCTCTTCTTTGCCATCAGGAGCTCAAAACGAGCCGTTGAATCTTTAAATGCCTTATATCGAGCCTTCGTCAGCCTAGATACCCCAGATCTTCGGTTCAAGTTTACATGAGTGATTTATGCGTTCTCAGCCCCTGGTTCGTGGTTCTTCGACACAGAGAAGAGATAGCATTTCGGAGTCTCATCCAGCGTTGAACAGTCTTCTTCGACGTCTTTCGAACCGTACGAAATTTTCCTCCTTCGGCCGTGTCAGAGGCCAAGCGAAAGTACGTAAAACCATAGTCCATATCTGTATTAAGAACAACGTATATTCTCCAGTTGTGCAGTTGCTAAAGATGCAAGGTGCATCTCAGGGTCAAAATTCCATGCCTAGACACACGAGTGGTGTCCGCAGCGGGTCCTCGAAGCGCAGCACATCGGATCAAACGAGGGAACAAGAACTCAGGCCCGCCAATGGCCTCGATGTCAACCATAGTGATTCCGAAGAGCCTCAAAATCATGCCGCTATACTAGCTTCATGCAATGGACCTCTGCAACGCCTGGCGAATATTGCGCGATACTTTGAATTGTCTTTCAGCCAGGACATCGCCATAGTAGAGGGGCATTTTGGGCCGGAGATGGACAGGGAGAATGAAATACAAAGATTGACGGGCGTTGTGCAGACATTGACCCACGCCAGGAACGAGCAACTAGAAGACCTACAACACGAAATTGAACAACTCAAAGCTAGTGAAGAAGATTGCATCCGGAAAAAAGAGAGATACCAGGCGATGCAAACGGAACTGGAGGAGCAGCATACGCGAAAGGAGGAGGAAAGAGAGAAAGATTACAAACAGAAATTGCAGAAATCATTGAAAGCGAAGATCGCAGAGATCGAAGCTGGAAGCAAAGAGAAGACACAAGAGTTGGAGGACAAGGCCGCAAGGCTGTCAGCTAAAAATGAAAAGCTTGAACAAAGTCTAACGGCAGCCGAAGAGAAGTTAAAAAACAAGAAGGTAAAGCATGACCGACTGGAAAAAAGCCTCGAGGGAGAGAATGAGCAATTAAAGGTGGAGCTGCGGCAAGTAAAGTCTGAATTTCCAGTTGAACGACAATCGGTCCAATATTAGTCTGTCCAATCCCTTGAAGTAACACTGTTCACCTGCTGATAGGTTTCAGTACGGAAAATTTCCAGCAATTGTACAAAGCCATTGAAGACTTATCGTTGAAATTCTTCCGAAAGCTGCCGGAGCGGGCTATAGTGGTAGGTTAATATCTCGCGCGCTCCTGATCTTTATTGTCCATTGCTGATTGGGATAATGGGACATAGGATCCGGACACTGTTCGCGAAGAGCTGAGCAATTTGAACCCTATCTTTGCCTCGACACCGATCTGGGGGAGTCAAGCTTCAGAATTCCTTCGGCTGAGAGCCGTCCAACACATCATTTCCACTAGCCTGTGCGACTTCATATGGCACCCGTTCTTTCCCCAGGACAGTCCCCCAGTGACCCAATTTTTAGAAGCCATGTCCAAGTCCATCTCCATATCCGGTGGGCGAAGTGAAAGCGCATGGAGAGTCCTGACCCTCCGTGGTATTAACGATGTCGCTGCTCTGGGAATGGTATCGCTCCAAGTCGACTCCACGGTGAATCGAATTCTTGAAATTCTTCGACCACTGACAACTCTGTCTCAGTCAGGGGAAATTAAGTACGCATTAGTCAATCTTGTCAAGGATTCGATTACCCTGTGGAAAGCTGCCCAAAACGACGCCGCCAAGGTTGTCGTCGAAGCGCGGCCCAGCCCTAGCGACAACAACAAATGGCATGCTGAAGATATTCAGGGCGCTGGGGAGGCTTCCCCACCACCCATTAAAAAGATTGACCTAACACGCATCAAACCCTTTTGTATCTTTCCTAATATAGTTCAGTTCACTTCACCCAATAAATCTGTACTTCTCCATAGGGGCAGCGCAGTATTTCCGACCTCCAAAGTCTGGATTCAAGGAATGTTAGAGCAGAAGGAGCATGACGAGGAGTTGGAAAAAGAAATGTTGGCCCTTCGATCGAAGTTCAATGCTCGAAGAACTTCGGGTCTTATAAGCCCGAACAGCCCCATAGGAGGAAAGATTTCCACGATACGGAAGTGATTGATCGTATGTGCCTGGAATTGTACAAGTATGTAGCGGTGTTCTGATTGGTCTTCAATTGTTTCTCGCTCTTTATCGGTATACCAGGCCTTCACTGCACCAACTGGATCTACTTCCCCAGGAAAGATACAATCCATCGGCTGTGGCAGACGGTCAACGTTTCGTCTTCAAGATATATGTCGCCGGTTCTACATCAGTATCTCAACCGACCGAAAGTTGTTAAATAAATGCATGATATGGTGCTTAGGATGCATGGCCGAGGGATACAAACGCTTAGATGGATGCAATCGGTCTCTGTGCGATACATACTCAGAACATCCAGGATATCAGTTTGACGAAGCTATTCAATCCGGAAACTCAATAAGAATTCTAAATAATGAACATTACGTCACTAAGCTAACCTCCATGAGGCAAATGTTTCCAAACATTGACCCTCGAGGCAGGGGCCCCGACAATTCAAATGGTCAAAATTGCTATTTCTGTGAGAAATGCATGCCTCATGGTCCGGTGCCCGCATGGAAAATGAACCCGCGACCTCTGCCTCGTCTCTTTCAAGTATTCCCATCTTTTGTCTCTTTATATCCTCACTGAGGGGCTCAAGGTGCTCGCTCGCTTCCTCCACAATGGCATCAGTCACATCGACCCATGCGTCGCCAAATGCTGATCGATTTTCATCGTCCAGTGCTATAATGTCGAATGAGTGCCCAGCCCACTGACCGCACATGTTAAGATGGGGAATAGTACCCCATCTATAGGGTTGAGTCCAGCAGATACGCATCGTCAGTACATCATTGACGCGTAGCCCTTTGATCTCTGGATGATCAACATAGCCTCGTCGTCCTTGAGAGTCTGCCCTTGGAAGGCAACGCACGAAATCTTTCGTTATTAGGTTTCTAAGAATCCATGGTGTATCAGCCGGAGAGGATCCAACTGTAGAAGCTACGAAGAGTAAGTCTTTACTCATTTGCGCAAGCCGTGGCTTAGGAATATTCGTCTGGTTGGCTGCATGATTATTGAAGGCTGCCCGCCACTCCTGTTCATCATCTTCCCCGGGAGAAGTGAAATGTCGGAAGGCAGCCCAATTGATTTTTCTTGCGGTACACATCCGTCCGAATTCGCTAATGCTCACTGACTTAAGAGCCAGATCATCTTTCTCGAATGAGGGTGGAAGTTCAGTGAGATAAGATCCCGTGCAGGCTACCTCATTATTAGCCCATGGTCTAACTGAAGGGGAGTGACGATAATTTTTGTCAACGTAATGAAGCGAGTGTGACCACAATATCTCCGAGGCCAGACCCAGAGAAATGATATCGTCTTTTGACAGCTCGGGGCAGCTCAAGATCATGGCTAGTATCTCAGCTGGAAGGGACTCTAGTTGAGAAACTGGGCCTCGTGAAGGATATTTCCCTTTGGAGAATGTCTGGTTAGTACGTGCCGCTGGTCTTGCTAGCATGGACCATGCGTCCCAAGCTCCATTCTCGTCGAACAAAAGCCTGGTATTGCGGTGAGCAGAGTTCAATGGTAATTGATAATTCTGTTTTAGACGCGGAACTACGATTTGCCAGCGCTGTGGCCCTTGCTCGGTCTGATCCAAGCCGATTCGACACACGATTCGACACATGATGGTGGATATCGCGCGGTGGGAGGTCGTGAGACGCTTTATGGGCTTCTATAGAATGCAGCTTGTGGAGCACTTGCACCAGGGTTTCAATTCCAGATGAACTAGCTTTGATTCTGATACTGTCAATAAGAGAGTGCCGTTGGTCAAAGGAAGTAGAAAGGCAGGGTGAGATGACTGCTGCCTTGTCGATGTGAAGTGTTAAGCGCTAGTGATACCACGATAACGTTGGCTCTGCGGCTCTGCTCTGACCTATCAACCGCGCAGCCCCGCAGGGCCGTTGCCTTGAGGCCCCTAAAGCCGGTCCCCTAGGAAATGAGATTTGCACCAAAACTACCCTTGCTATTTACAAGGTCTAAGGGAAGCCATCTTCATCCGCCGTCAGCGGGAATCCTCCGGGAGCCATCGTTGTCATAATCCTGCTAAAGCAATTCACCTTCTTGATCTGAGGGAGCCGAGGAAAAGGACAGAAGGAGGAGGACGACAGAAACATGCCTGCAGCCCATACTGAAGAGGTTCCGGATGTTTTTGGACGACTTACAAATGACGGCTTAGGAAATGCAACAGAACTGGTGGTCCAAGGAGAGAGATGTGTATCATCTACTGCAGCTGGATGTCGGTCTGGCCGATATGGGCGCGCCAAACGATCCGCAGAAATGACCCACAACAGGATTATGAATGGCATGTTTTCTTCGAGAGTCTGATTACCCTCGCTGTGCCGAGAAGCATCAGTGCGATCATGGAGGGAAAGAGAACCGACCTCAGAGACCGAATTCTAGTTCTCATTACACATGGTGCTTCCGTCGGCATTCTCACAGTTTTGCTAGTCTTTGTTGAGTTGGAGTGGCTGTGGGGGTTCGAGACACTCTAATAAGACTAATAAGAAACATTGCAGTGCCGCCCAAGAGATATGAGTCCGGCTGTATTGCTGCTTGCTCGATAGATGAAAAGAAATAAGGAGTAAACACCACTGCGTTCTTCATTTTTAACAGCCTGCCGGCGGAGCTGCTAGTTGCCGCAGCCAATGATGCCATCGAGTACTAACCCTCACCTAAATCGGAGCCAGATGGATGACCTTACATCATTAACTTACCGCGTACTTCGAGTCCCAACAACGTCCCCTAGATTACATTTCCGGCATTGATTAAACTACAAGGAGGCGGATCCACGCTTTGTAGTGATCTCAATCTCTTTCGCGAAGCTAGCCTCATCGATCATGTTTCGGCGTTTCGCGCGGGAGGCTTGCTAAGGCTGGAAAGGGCTTGGGGCTGGACCCAAACCATCAGCCCCAGCTGAAACTCGTGGAAATTGCCCAATACGGTAATAATGCTACCTTTCATGATATCCACCAGGGTTCATGCAACAACATCGCGAAACAGGAAACAGTCCTAGAACTCCTTTTTCGCGAAATCGGATGGGCTTATCATAGCCCACCGCTGTTAATCCGGTAAGAAGGCGCAACAACGGTTGGTCTATCGCTTGATTTTATTTTATATAAAAGATGGCTACACGTCCCTTCTTCAATTGAATTCTCCATCTACTGAGCAATATCCCCCATTTCATCTCCAACAACACCCCCACCCCCACCACCATCATCCATAACCATCAAACCACACCACCCCCCCCACTCACCCAAAAACCCTCCACACAACCCCCAAAAACCCCTTACCCAAACCACCTTATCCAACCCCATCAAAATGTGCATCTCCCTCGGAATCCACCTCATGAGAAAACACCGGCGATCCAATGCAGCAGCCAGAGCTGGTTATCCTGAATATAACACCCCTGGTGCTCAAACTCAAGAATACGCTCCAAAACCCGTCCCGGTTGAAAATGGTGCGCCTAAACATGGGTATTATGCTCCGCAGAATGGGAATGGGAATGGGCAGCCGGGAAGTCAAGGGTATGAGGGGATGAAGGGGAGGGGATAGGAGGATGATGGGGTGGATAGGGGTTGGTGTGGGGGGATGGTGAATGTGAATGGGTGGGAGTGGGGTGGATGGTGGATGGGGAGGGAGCGGATGGATGGTGGCTAGGAGAGGAATGGTATTAGGATTGCGAATTCTGGAAAGTGTATACCAAATGTGGCTATGTAGACTGGGGATACTGAAACTATTAGGAAATAGAGATTCTTGATTGAAATAATATATTCAAACGCTGATAATTCACATATCGATTTCATAGAGATTTAACTCATTGTAGACATGGTTCTTCTGTCTTTAACATTGTTGACTCTGCCTTTCACATTCTTGATTCTGTCTTCGATATTCCTGAGTCTGTCTCTGACATTCTTAATACTCTATATTTATGTGTGGACCATATGACGCCAAGACCATCTGACTCCAAGGAATGCTAAGATTAATGTTGGAAGTCCAAGTCCAAGACCCAAGCTGAGTTGAATCCGAATGCCTTTGCTCTGCAAATCATTTGCAATCTGTTGTAAGTTATTGTCACCAGTCGGTGCCGGAGTCGAAGAGCTTGTACTAGCCTTGGCCAGGGCGTTGGATGAAGAGCTGGTGGCGGAGGCCGAAGAGCTTGCGCTATCATTTAATAGTGGGCTGGGTGAAGAGCTTGTGCTGTCGAGTCCTAGTGCGTTGGATGAAGAGCTGGCGGCGGAGGTGGGAGGTGCTGAGCTTGATGGGGATGATGTCGATGCGTTCCAGACTATCAATGAGTCCACAGTATCTGGTGAGCAAACGCAGGCTATCAACCACGGAAAATTATCCCCAGTGACAGGCAACACAATACAATAGATATCGGAGGCTTCTTCGGTAACTGGAAGAAATTGTTCGCTATTGGCAGCCTGTGGGCACTCAAGGGTTTCAGAGGTTGGCGTATACTGAAGATACACTGATACCGGAGTCAGTTGAGCGTCAAGCAGGGTCTTTTTACGAATTAGATCTTGCGTGCTTTCCGACAAGCTTATGTTCTAGCACTTACCGGTGCAGTTGTTATCACTCCCATCACGATATTCAATCGACCCTGCACCGAAGTACCCCCAACCACCACTACTTTTAAGACAATACGGAGACGCCAAGTATTCAGTTCCACCAGAGAAAGAAGAGCCTCCCTCTTGGGCCCCAAGCCCTGGAAGTGATGATACTAGGGGCCCAGTGCAGTTTGTGGCGTTGACATAAAAATTGATGTCGCATGTGGTGACTGCGCGAGTGCATTGGCTGTAATTCACAAGGACCAGCACAAAGGCCAGATTTAGAACGTGAAAACAAGGCATGAATACAATCAACCACAAAAATTGCCTTTATAACGTGGTCGTAACAGAAAGATCGTTTCCCAAAAGGAGGGCTCTGCTCTTTCTGATGATCAGAAGCGAGGCATATTACTTCCTTGAACTACGTTCAGGATGTTGAACGCTTCGAGAAGCGGAGCCTGCTGTTCGATGTTGATCAGGCTGCGGCTCTGCGAGATCAGTCCGGCGTTGCCAAATCGAGTCTGGTGGCTCCGGAGCTCTCCGTAGACCATGGAACCGCTCAACTACTAGTTGATAGATGTAATAGAGCATGCCGAACGACTGCGAGCCAAGCATAACATCCCACTACAATGGGACGAGCTTCAGAAGATAGCGATGAATGCTCAGAATCTGCCACTTGTTCAAAAGAGTATTTGGCGCTAGCTCTGGTGCTAATCCTCCTCAGGCGCTACCAGCCTTTGGTGTCCCTAAGCTACTGCTCTCCTACATAGATCATTATTTGCTGTGTTCCTCATCCTGTGTGATAAGATTGATCAAATCAGAACACACCTCCTTTCTGTGCGAAGTGAAGACTTCTGCGCGTTCTTTCGTACACGATCTTCGAGCTTTCGAACAAGGCATCCTCTTCGAACGCCGATGATGAAATCAGTCAGCCTCTCCAGAGCTCTGCACAGAGACTTTCCCTGAGATTATGTCCGATCTACCACTGCGTAGGGCCCGATTCGCGCAGGATAATCACTCTTTAGGCTTGACCATCACCCCTGAACCAGGGTGCTTCCATGCCCGATCCGTGATGCCGCTCCCACATATGCACCCCAATATCGTCGTCATCGACATCCTCGAGTCTAGCGCCTACCCTCCGAACATTACTTGTCGCGAAGGTGGCTTTCGTTGGTGATAAGCTTTCGCGAGTGGTGTTCTGCCCATACTGCGGACCGAAGTCATTTGAAGATCCGTGAATTCTGGGAATCAACGGTGGAAGTACCATGACCTCAGTGTCATCATCAATAGTTTTTGATGTCCCCAGAGCCCATTTTGAGGGCCAAAATCTTGAGTCGGACGACTTGGTTCTATCTGAAAACGAGGGATAATGATACCGTTTTTCGGCATAGGTGCCTTTGCGTAGACCTCGTGCAGCAACAGCCATCAATTGATTGAGCACCAGGAATTCTAGTTTCAACTTGAGAAGGTAGCTGAAAGTCTGGACCGGATGACTGACGCCACCTTTATTGCGGAACACCAGGACCACTGTCAGGACGTCAAGGAGGATGGCGATAATGTTTGCATATATCAGATCCATCATGACACGCCGTTGTCTTATGGTAGACTTGAGTCTGAGAAGCTCAGTTATGCGCCAGATGTAGATGCCGCTGAGAACTGTTTCAGCTATGGTATATCCAATTTGACTGACACGATCCATGATGGCTTCGCGAGGAGAATAAAGTGCTGAGAGATTCCCGTTGGGATCCCAAGCAGGCCAATCGAAAATCCACGTTGGGATGATCAAAAGTGCGGGTACTACTGTAACCATAAACAAGGCACATCTCTGGAGCCTTTGATTTTGGTTCACCAAATGAAGCCTTGAGTACAAAACCAGAAGCTGTGCAGGGGCATAAATGGTCCAACCACCAAGAATGAGGAACAGGTACACAGGCCATAAGTTCTTCTTGTTCGGCAAGAAGTACTTCAAGATTACGGCGATTGTATCCATGGCGCAGCCTAGTGTGCCCAGTAACATGCTCCAATAGTATAGACCCTGTCGTTTTTTGAAGGTACGCAAAATGCCAATGTTGATGTCGATGATAAGGTAGAGGATTAACGCGACGAATCCACTTGATACTAGTTCTTCGCCTTTGCTAAATCAAACATTTTCGTAAGCTCAGTGCAAGTGAATCGAATGCTAAGCCTTACGTCCAATTCACAGGTGCCGTTTCTGAAACGGCGTATACTGAATAAGCGCCCATTGCAGCGGTAGCTAGTAGTTGGATAGTATGACCGATTGATGAGTCAGACGATTGAGAGTCTGTGACTCAAGACCAGGACTAAACGTAGCATGGGTAATAACGTTTGAAACCGGGACTTGTTAGGGTCACTGCTCGAAGTTTAGATAAATGAAAAGAAATGCAACGGGATCTGGGATCATGTCCCTCATTTCAAGCTATCAGAGCCGTAATGACTCCGCCTGCCTGTTATTAGTCATTACATGGCTTGCTTATATATATATACAGCTGAGATGTTTCTTCATTGTTTTACAACCAATCATAGGCGAGAATGAGCACTAGCGGACGAAAACCGTTACCGCAAGGACCAAACGGCTTTGGATGATACCGACACGCGATACCAATCGGAAGTTATCCATAGTTGCCGTCTCGCATCAGATGCAACCCCGTATTCGCAATTCGGACAAGAATGCTCAATAGGTTCAGTAGAGGACTTTCATTCGAAGCAAAATTTGCGAGCTGATCAATCCTGGCTCGAGTTTCCCACGAAATACGAATGCTTGGCGCCGCAAGAACGAAAACCCATCTTCCCATCGAAGATGTCCTCAAAGTAGCGAATCTGAAATAAATTGTGCTTCTCCAGATGGCCGGCTGTGCTTGGTATACTGGACAAGCTCATATGAACTCCGGCTCACTGGTAGCAAACCACAACATTGCATAGCAAATAGGTTCACCGCCACGACAGCACGGCGAGCACAGTAGTTGCGATTGGCTGGGATGTCCCTGCTGGCAAGGTTATCTTTCCTGTTGGATTGACCTTTCAATGATGTTGACTCAGAGGTGCGAAGGGGTGTAACAGTACATGTACAAATGGCACGAGTCTGGACGAGCCCAAAACGCGGCATTCGGCTGGTGACGAATGACCGTGGCTGATAGATTCGCTGAAGCACCAAGGAGATAGGGTATGTGACGTCCTTATGTACTTGGTACAGAACACTGCAATTAGGGGTTCGATGTATATCAAGTAGTGGGGCATATGGAAATTTTCTAAGCTTATTATCTGCGGGCCCGCGTCCCCATCCAGGGGATGCCGGTGATCCACTTTTGGCTTAGAAGCCCCCTAAAATCTAGGCTTCCCTTTAGGGGCAATCCGCTTAGCTTCGAGGCCCGCGTCTAAGCCAACTCTTGTCGACCTGCTTTGCCAACCAGTCGAAAACTTGGAAGAGCTAGTATTGAAGGAATCAATGTTATTCGACACTAAGAGTTGCAGTGCAACATTCGTTTCCCATGTGGTAATTGAATCGACTCTGGTCTACGGATTCACAAGCTGTTGGTTACCTGATATACTGAGTCATGATATATTCTGGCGATCTCCTTCCTACTCGAAGGCGACATCTTGAGCTCAGGATGCCTCGAGTCTGCGTCCTACACAATCGCTGACGAGAATTTCACAATGTTGGGCCAGGCAGTTTATCAGCTTCCAAAAACCATCCGAGTTGTATATCTCCAACAAATACCTAAAAATGTCCGACTCCACTGGGCGGTAGTCCTTCGAGTCACCTCAATCTGATAATTTCAAACCCAGTGTCCATGCTACGTTGTCTCCACTAAGGTATCTGGTAGCCTGTATTATTGGCTTAGGACTTGCACTGAAAGCATGCTGTTGTACAAATGCTTTGGGTATGGATGCTTCTGCTCAAAGGATAGATTAGATTAGCGGATATCCAGAGGTTCATCCGACCTTTGCATTTTAGGATTGATTTAAAAGGATCTTCTTAGAAGACCGAGTTTCTCTTTAAAACGAGATTTAGACGAAGTGATCTGATCTGATCTGATCGAGAGATAGTTTAGGGAGGCTGTTCCGAGGCAAGTGAGGATACCCCAATACTAATAAGCACCTCAACATATGTAGACCACCTCCATACAGCTTGTAGGTTGAACGGTGCTTATCAGGCTTCCCTCGTTGAATCTGTATGGACAACACGCTTCTTGGCATTCATCAATAAGGTTCTCAAGCTATGGTACAGTTCAGCGCGAGCGCCACATCCCACAAACGAGCTAACATCTCATGAGTCCTTCAAATCTTCTTCAATACCAGGTCATTTTTTCAACTCCTATCTTTTGACTTGCCACGAGAGAAGATTCGCTCTTTGATAAGTCTGCGGACAAACAATTCGACTACCTCAAGAGGCTATTGGACTCTACTTCGTTATTCGACAATGTCTCCAAAGACGACGAGTTTCCTGAATCTACCCGCTGAGATACGACTAAAAGTCTACCGGTATCTTCTCCTGACCAGATCGACCAAACTCATAGAACCAATGTTCAATATGGCGCAGCATGATCTGCAACCCGCAATCTTACGAACATGCAAGCTTATCAACAAAGAAGCAGGCGCAGTCCTCAATGGCGAGAACATTTTCGTACACATTGTCCTCGATGAACCGCTTTTTCTAAGACAACTGAGAAGGAATGAGGTTTCTCTATTGTGCCAACGATATCCGCAAAGAATTGATCAGATGTGCAGCCTAAAGATTACGATTACCACCGAGCCAGTTATTCCGTATAAAAGATATCACACGATGATCGCCTCTGAGGAATTGGGGCTGATGTGCAGTCTACTTTGGACATGGCTTGGACGAGTGCTTGTGAATGTGTCCTTGGACTTTTCAAAGTATAGCAACGCCATTGAACTTACCCAAGATAGGCAAGACGAGCTTCTTCTACCCTTCAAGAGCCCTTTCAGACTCTCGACCATAACAGTAGAAGGAGCGATCAACCAACAACTTGCTGCTGAAGTCGAAGCTGCACCACTTAAGTTTATTTCCATGTCAGCCGTGGAGTTGTTGGAGCTTATGCGATCGCTTAGAAGAGAAGGAGAGCAGCTTCAAAAGGCAGGAAAATACCGCCGCGGTGTTATGTGCCTGATCCAAGCTGTTGACATCAATATGAACCACCAAAACATTCGTGGACTTTGTAGACCAGATACTCGAGGACCATGGCCGGGTCAATCGCTCTGGACCGCTGCGGTGATTGAGTATTTCCGTGTCACGACCGCACTAGCTATAATGTTCACGGAGGCCGAGAATTGGCGTTATGCGCACAACGAGACCTGCTGGGCCCTGAAGAGGGGTATGATGTTGAAAAACTTTTGGGAGGATTGTCCTATATCCGACGAGGAGATCGAATGTCTTAAGCGTCAAAAAGCAGCGCTGCGTAAAAAAGTGACACTGGACTTTCAAATTGGCTAGACCAACCATGACATATAAGCAGATGAGAAAAGAAGTATGTTGGCTTTTGGCTGCAAGCTAATGTCGAACAGTTGTGGGGGAAACAGCTGTGCCGAGGGTATTCTTATTGTAGGAAATAATTCGACAGGAGATGCACGCCAACTTATGAAGCTTGAAGCTTGAAGGGGATCATATTATGGGTATCCGTTAAAGAAGAGGAGTTCCAGATATTGGACTCAAGTTCCACAATGATCATCAAATTGAAAAGCTTGTCAACCGATATCTTCTCTGATAACGACCATGTCACAAAGACTGGCGCCGTTAGGTCCTTGGCTTCAACCCCGTAAGGTCAATATGAAGCCTATATAAGATCTTTCAATGTAGACATAACTTGTAATGATGAAGCAAAGATGGAGCGATGTAGTAAACCGTGCTCTAACAGCCGTGGGTTGGCCCAAGGTTGTCAGAACGTGTGTCGTGGTTCATGTATGTCACAACGTTAGATTTATACAGTGGATGATAGAGAGCAACGATCTCGTGAGATAGAATACGCTTAATCCCACAAAAGCAATGTTGTCTTTGTGGGAATAATTGTGTGACCCCGAAACGCAAATCCATAGGGGGCTGGTAACATCAGGTGGTACAGAGATGCAACAATAACATCGAAAAAGCTTCATGAAGAACCTTATATCGGTGGTAGTCCTAGGAATCCCAAGGGATTCGACGTTCTGGAAGTGGTGCATAAGACAATGCTTGTTTGGGGAATGACTGACGGAGTGGACATAATATGAAAGTCTTGCTCAGCCCTACAAGAAATTTATACTGCGGAGAGTGTTTGACTCCACCGTCGGTACTCACAATTCGCCATCTACTCATTCACAAGCTAACAGTAATCGCGGTCACCTCGACGAAAATTTGAAGCGCTAAGACTACATACTGTCTATCCAAACATAGGCTACTTCTTCTGCTGCGGCTTTACCACACACTAAGAGCACACGACCGCAGCCATGTCGTTAACGAATTGTCGGTTCTATGAGAGCAAATACCCAGATCTCGAGGAGTTTGTTATGGTCAATGTACGAGTCCCTTAACTTATTCCTCTCATCTTGCCCTCTCTATGATGCTAATAAGCCGCATAGGTTAAACAAGTAAGCATCTCCGCCGCCCCACGAAAGTCGAGTTCACCACCGCCATGACTCACGCCCCGCACAACTTAGATCGCAGAAATGGGCGCCTACGTCAAGCTTCTCGAATATGACAACATAGATGGCATGATCCTACTCTCTGAACTCTCGCGGCGACGTATCCGGTCCATACAGAAGCTCATCCGAGTGGGGCGCAATGAGGTCGTCGTAGTGCTACGAGTCGACAAAGAGAAGGGTACATCCCGCACTCACTTAGCTCTGCAGTCTACTCCCGCTGACAAAATCAAGGCTATATCGATCTCTCAAAGCGACGAGTATCAGCAGAAGATATCGTGAAATGCGAAGAAAGATTTAACAAAGGCAAAATGGTGGCCTCGATAATGCGGCACGTAGCCGAGAAGACACGAACGCCCATGGAAACATTATACCAAGAAATCGGCTGGCCACTGAACAAGCGCTATGGCCACGCAGTCGATGCTTTCAAACTCTCCATAACGTACTCCTCCCTCCTTTCCCTACCCTCCTTTCCCCAACTCGATCCCACTAACCACCCCCCCAGAAACCCCGACGTCTGGACCGACATCTCCTTCCCCTCCCCCTCCGTAAAATCCGAACTCCAATCCTACATCTCCAAGCGCCTCACGCCTCAACCCACCAAAGTCCGCGCCGACGTCGAAGTAACCTGTTTCGGCTACGAAGGCATCGACGCCGTCAAAACCTCCCTCCGCGCCGCCGAAGCCCTCAACACCCACACCCCCGACGCCCAAGTAAAAGTCAAACTCGTTTCCCCCCCATTATACGTGTTGACGAGTCAGTGTTTGGAGAAGGTGGTGGGGATTAATTGTCTGGAAAAGGCGATTAAGGAGATTGAGGGGAGTATTGCGAGGGCTGGGGGGGGGTGTGTGGTTAAGATGGCGCCGAAGGCGGTGACGGAGAATGATGATGCGGAGTTGCAGGCGTTGATGGAGAGGAGGGAGAGGGAGAATGCGGAGGTTAGTGGGGATGAGAGTGTTAGTGAGAGTGACGAGGGGGTGGTGGCGGAGACGATATGAAGGGGATATTGGGATATAGCGTGATGGTCGTGATGGGGGAAATTTGAAATAAAAATAAGACATGAATGACGGTGATGCATTATGGTATGTTAGAGTTCGCCATATCAAGGCTGTACTTAATAGTCATCTCACATGACATTACCGCTACTATATACAAGAGCCAATCAACACGGCTTAAGTGCCCCCATTCACCCCATCACCCTTCGCACTCTCCTCAACCATCTTCTTCAAATCCTTCACCTGAGCTCTCAACTCCCTAATCTCCACAACCGCCACATCAGTCTCAACATTCGGCTTCGTACTCTCCACCTTCTTCGCCCAGCCATCAGACTCAAAATCCACCTGACCAGCCATCTGCTCCCATTCCTCCGTCGTATCCTCATCACTCTCGCCATGCCGGCGATTATGCCTAACAGCGTGAGCTTGTCGAGTCTCCATAAATGCAGTTATGAGGAGCAAAGGGGAGTAAATGAAGCCCATGACGTAGTTGTTGAGGCGCTCGTAGCGTTGAGTAGGCATCCACCATTCGAAGGGGAGGATGAGGAGGAAGACTTCTATGAGGTTGAAGGGGGCGATGAAGACGTTTTCGTCGGGGGCGCGGACGAATTGCATGGTTTTCATGGCGAAGAGAGCCATGAATTCGTCGATGGCGTTGTCGGTGATGTCGGAGTAGGCGCTGTTGTAGAGGGCGATGAGGATGTTGAGGAGGACTTTGTGGTGTTAGTCTCGTCCAATATACCTTCTTTCATGCATACTTCAGGGGCAACTTACTGACCATCACCACGAAGGTGAATATATAATACAAAATAAGGCCAAAGGGTGGAGCAAAATTCTCGAAGCCCGCGAAGTCAGGACTTTGCATGACGCTGTTCAGCATAGCCTGAATGATAAAGCTTGTGACTTGCGCGTTATCATCGACCTGGTCCATACCTATGAAAGCCTGCAAGAACCCGACCATGATGATGATAAGGAGAGCAAAGAAGATCAATGACTCTTTCATCATGACTTTTAGGACAACCAACATAGCACCGAAAAAACGGATAGTATCAAGGTAGAGAAGCAGCCGCATCCAGAACATAGGCGCACTGAAGGCAAGAAAGTTATAGCTGAGCTGGTTGAACTTTCGTCTCTGGCCGTCATCGTCGCCGACTGGATGACCCAAGGCAATGAGACGTGTAACGAACGAGACGCAAAGCAGGCCGTAAAGTGTGGAATTGAAGACGTTCCAGAAGCCAATATAGTATCTTCCAACCTTCCAGAACTTCGCAACCTCATCGAAGATAAAGCCAGCAGTCATTAGGTAGAGGATCCCTTCTACTAAATCCAAATCACCAGTCGAATTAATGGTATTAATTGCCCCAGTATAGAGCGCCAGATAGAGAAGTGAGAAAAAAATCTGCACGGCGTTCTGATACAATGGCGCTCGCATACGATCCGGATCGAAGTGATCCCAGTAATTGGTATTAGCTCTCCCCTTCCACGCCACGAAATTGGACGGATACTGGTCGTCTTGGACTAGCCACCCTTTCCAGAGGAAGCTGACGCATTTCTGGTACCCAGACGAGCCAATGACGCGGAGAGCATGGAGATCTACAGCGCGCTCGACTGCATTACTGGGCTCGGTTTCCTCGCCGTTGATGAGGATAGAATAGCGCTTGAGGAGCATATCGTGAAGAAGATACTCTTGATCTTCTTCGAGCTCGATGAGCTGTTTGGCCAAGACTTCACATGCCACCGCCCGGACTTTCAGAAGATCTGCGTCCCACAGCTCCACGTTGGCCTGCCTTTGGAACCATCTGTAGCATACCAGCAAGCAATATACGACGCATGCTTCGTACTCCTTGGCCCCGGCTTCTTTGGCTGTTCTTATGACTTTGCGTGTAATGATGGGAGAATTGGCTTTCGTGACTTTCCATTCCTCGAGCTCGCAGGGTATGACTTGTTCAATTTGATATTTGAGACGTAGGGCGATCTTTGTGACTTCAGCTGGAGGCATTGCTGAGGGAGGGAGGTCTCCCGTATTGCTGGGGAGCACTGTGGAAGGATGAGCTACGAGGTCCTAACAGGCACAGCTGAAAATACTTACATCGTCGCATCTCGTCACGGAAGCCATGACGATCTTGATTGTCCAAGCCGAAGAGTTTCTTCCATTGAACCATCTCCCAGACTAGAGATCAGATTATACTTGTTGGGCAAAACCTTCTTGTAGCTCAAGTCATCAAGAGGTCTGTAGGGATAACAGTATCTCTGCTACTAATTGAACGCTCAATGGATGGCCGTTGCGCCTGTAGAGCCCCTCCATACTTGGGAGCTTGGAGAAGTTGGAAGTAGGGCCTTGGCTGCTTGGCTTGCCTGCCGGGTAGCAACTGTTGAAGCTGCCCTAAAGCCGGGAGGCTTTGGGGACTCTTCTCGTCTCCCTGGGGTCCGTTCAGGGTCCAATTAGGTCCAGCCCTACAGGGCCACAAGAGCCTCTGGGAGCAACCCAATTAAAGTCAACCCTCGTTGAAAAGACCGTGCGACGGAAATCATAAGCTGTGGCTGAGAATGGGCTTATAGTGTATGCGTTGCAGTTGTCAAGACCTATTGTATCTCTTAATTGCCGAAGTCTTGAAATGGTTTATTGTCGATTCATATCTCCGAGCGAAACCCGATTTAAAAAAGATTGAGATCAAAGGCGCTGACTGACTGCTCTGGAGAAAATTGTCTTCAGCATTAAAGGTCGGACGTAGGTAAGCATTGAATGCTTAAGAATCAAGAACCCATTGTCTCCTAGAGGCGCTGCACCAGAAATCTCACGCTAAGTACACCTACTAACGCAAGCACCCCATGCTCACCTGGCGAGGCTGTGCCGCTTACCAACACTCACTAAGAAAAATAGCGTCTTCCTACGCCATAAAATAACCTTAATACAACACTCTATCAGAATAATATAGGCAACATAACGCCATCGTTTCACATGGCTAAGCCGAGTGAATCCCTCGCGAATACGGCGCCAGTTCCACGAGCCTGTCATTGGTAGAGTTTCCGGGGAAGATGACTAGAGATTACGGAATCGTTGGTTCCTCCGTTTGGTTAGGGCAGTAGGTATCATCTAAGCGCTCATTAATGTTTGCAAAGATTTCGTTAAGCAATTCATTCGTTGGAATGCAGTGTAGATGACAATTTGATTAATACCATTTCCATGGTATTGTCCAGAAATTTATCGCTCGAACTTGCCGTGATCCTATGGACCGACTCCTCGCAATTGCGGCCTCGTGTTCACGTTTCCAACATCTTCGCGCGGCATCCTTTGACCCACTTCAAATTCCACATTGCCCCATTCTAGCCTCTGATGGCGGAGGAAGGTCTGTTGCTCCCAAATATCAAGTGGAGGAATATACTCCCCCCATAAGCTTAGTGGAGAGTGTGGTCGGATTCAGCCGCACATCAAAACTGGGAGCTTGGTAGCTTGTTGGATGTTGCCTTTGAATCTGGTGTTGAGTGTGGTTGAACTGAACCTCGTGCGGTCGAAGTAGTGTGCAAGACTAGCTTGCAGCTCTGGTGATATAGCAAACACGAGCCACTGCTCAAATTGGTCATCTTTGTACTTTACTACCATCAAGGCAGTGAACCATCCTTTCCCACATGAATCTCCTGACTCTCACGCCCCTCATGGAACCCTAGCATTTCTCCCTTAGCGATGAACCACAGCTTGCGCAAATCCGGATCCAGTTCAATGCCTAGATCCCACCACTTTTCATGCAAGCTATGAGCTCCAGCCTTATACTCCTTCATGCTCGGCCATGTAGTTGTGTAGATATAGTTGAATTCTGCCCACGGCATTGGACCATCCTTGCGATGAGCATAGTTCAGAAGACCCTGCTCCATAGCATTGGAGTCAAAGCGGTCCTCAATCTGTGCAATGGAAAGGTAGTAGTTGAAGAGCTCTATTGAAGGCTGAGCGAGGAAGACTCCACCGGAAAAATACGCGCCCGGAGGCATAGGGTAGTTGTGGCGACGTTCTCCGACATAGGTCTGTGCAGCGAAGATATAGGAGGCAGGCACTGGAGCTTCGTCCTTCTCTTCCAGCTCAGGCTTGGCCAGCAGGGGCTCGGTTGTATCATCCGTGAATATGCCGTCCATGCGCTTGGCAATAAACATGTCTGAGTCAAGGAAGAGGACTTTATCGTATTGAGTCAACTCGAACAAGCGAAGCTTTGACAGCATGTCTCTCCATCTCGGTAGACCTGGTTTCATCCAGTCTTGTTCGATTTTCTCTATGACTTTGACCGTCGCTCCGTCTTTTCTCAGTCGTTCAACTTTTGACTCAGCCACATCGGGTGTAACGAGCACGACGAATGGAATGGATGAATTTGTGGCTGTGTGCGGAGCGTGGAGGAGCTGGTAGGCGAGGACACGGGTAGCGACGAAGTAGTCATCTTCTTCGTCTGGCAAGGTTTTATTGTCGAGCTTTGGATTCGGTGCGAGGAGAGTGACGTAGGCGTAGGGAGAATGGCTCGACGACAAGGATGAAGCAGGGATGTATGAGGAGCCTGGTAGGCGTAGGTCCAATCTGTATGGTGAGAAGGTTAATATGTAGAAGGCAGTAATGAATACAACAAGCAGTGTAGCCAGAAACCTCCTAGAGGGGCCTCGGCGCGGCGTCCCCTGCCAGCCGAGCATGTCTTCTGGGGGTTTGAGAAGCATGGTAAAGGAATGGAAAGATAGTCACAAAGAGTGACACCGAGAGAGTGCAAAATGTGTTCGGGAACGTTAGGAGACTTTAAGAGTGAATCAGCTTACACGAATCTTAGCCATCTTGTTCACTGTGGCTCGTTATTATTAGCGCGGTCAGAGTACACCATACGATTTTTGGTACGCAACGCGAGGCTTTGTTCCAGAGTACGAGACCTTTTGTTGGAAGGCGAGGAGTACGGAGCAGAATTGTGGTTGCTCGCGTTAGAGATGAACGATGCAGCCACTAGCATCATCGCAGGAGTCCCGCCGCACGGGTGCATCCGCGCCTACGTTTCAGGCCCCCCAACGCGGGAAAGAGCCTCCAACACTGCCCCCCGCCTTTGATATCCTGCATGGGGGTCGTTGCAACGACAAACGTCACCCCCCTTCGGATGTTGTACACCTATATCGCATTATACTGGGCGCAGACCTACTGTGCAAAGGCTGTTGCTCTTCCACTTGACTCCGGTGAAGATTGTGCCCCTAGGATGTATCTCGCCAGCTAACTCTCTCTGTGTGGACCGGGTGGCAAGTATCAGGTAAACGCGACACAACTATGACATAGAGCCTATTACATAAATATGCCTCGATGAATGGTTCTTTTCTAAAGGCCTCACCCATCTAAGACGCCCTTGCGCCGCATCCCTTCCAAACACACTCGTGGTCCATGTTTTAGGACCCGTAGCAAATCCTTGTTGCCACCGTCCCCCAATTGTATTCCTTCGCCTTGTATAATCCTTTGCTGACCGTCGTGCCGCATGCAAAATGAGCAGCCGCTGGTGACCGGTGTTTCTGTCCTTGTGTCGCACCCTAATCAATTCTCTCAACTGGCGTGGGACGCTCTTGCAGGCAGTGTCCGTAAGCTTACTATTCAATTCCATTTTGGGTCGATTCCGACCGACTTTCGTACCAAATTCGTTGAATTGATGGGCTGTGCACCATGCTATCCTCCAGATGCTAAGCTGGTAGTTATCATTATTCAAAGGTACAAGACAAGAGACCATGACTACGCATTCTGCGCAGCAGGCCCACCCGTTCTTAGATCAGCACAAAGGATCAGTTTCTTCCGATTGGCTTGTAGAGCGCTGGCTACGCCACCAACGGTCATCACCAGGTAGCAGATCACAACCCTAGCAATCCACGTTGACTAATCACAGCAATTTCCATCGCTGAGTAATGTTGGGCGCGGAAATGTGTCTTGAATCAGTGCTGCGCTAATCTTGAGCCTCTAACTGCTCATATTCTAAATCCAAGGGCGCCCATGTCCCAGTATCTTCTCCCTTTCAGGATACAAGCATTGCAGCATTCATCTTAACACACTAGCATATCAAGAAGTCAACTTCTCTTTATAACTACAACCACTTTTGATCTCCATATCACCTCCACCTTTGAAGAGGCAGCTTGTCAGTTGTTCAGCGCGCTTGTGGCTATTGAGACCCTTCTTCTTAGTGTACCCTTTGGATCGGATCCTCTTTCACAGCCACGCAGATAGCAGAAACGCACGAACTCGAGAAAATGCCTACATTTACTTATTCTGAGGGTCCTAGTCTAGAAGAACGATGACTGAGGAGACTCTGGGAGAGCAAGTCAATCCTATATAGAAGGCGTTGTGTGGTGAGATGGGCATGTGGCATTTCTACTTCACTGATCTCTGGTCCAAGCTCAAAGGCTCCGAAGACCCTATAGGTTAGGTAAGTTTCGGAAAGCAAATACTGTAATGATGATCTCTAGCCAATGGTGGTCATTATTATCACCGCTCGCTCCTTTGAGCAGAAGAGAGAGCTATACCCGAATTATAAATATGAGACATAGCAGATGGTCGTGATTGTTGTAGTGGCTCCTGCGTCCAAATTGTCATTCGAGCAGAATATCTGCTGACATCAGGCAGCTGACTTGGGTGAGAATCCGAATAGAACTGGCACCCGAGATCCCAATCCTTTGAGCATACTGAACGACATGAGCGTGCAGAGCTAGCCCAACAAATGCCCCTGGTCAGAAAACGATGTTTGATGAAATCGAGAGCATTTAGCGACAAACATTCCCAAGATAACGCAACGGCATCCTCTTTCCGCTTTCTTGTGGTAAACAGCCAATCCTCTCGCCGATAGCTCCTTGCCTTAATGGTTGATTCAAGTAGCGAGCCATCGAATACGGAAGGCCTTCTTTTCCGACTGATTGATCTTCGATGCTGGTCTCATCATGCACTTCCTGTTGATGGCGAATACGTCTTCGAAGCTCCATGGATGGATCGGTATGAGCAGCTGGGAACCGGGCATCGGGGCGGAAGTCATCGATTATCATACTCCCTGGGCCATGATGTGGCAGCGTAGCCATTCCAAGTGCTAGTAGACCTTCGACGTCATCCTTGGTCCCAGGTCTCTGGCGTAGGAGATTTAATAGAATATCTGCCAATGAGATAAGTGCAAATATTGACGCCAGGATAAGCCACGCGGAGTGTTCCGTGTCCACGGGGAGAGACGTGTCAGTCCCCACAACGCTTATGTCTGACATATTGAACAAGCTGCCAGGTCCCCCAGAGTTTGTCATCCTTCTGCTCAAATTGTATGGAGGATCTTGTGCTCCCTCCGATAACAGTCGCTCACAGTTTGGACCAATGGGACGCCCAGCCTGGTATTGCATCAGCTAGCAACATTCTGATGGGCACAAATCACAGACCTGTATCAACCCAGTACAAGCTTGCAGCTCATCGTTTCGGGTTGTCCAAACTGCCATTCTATACGAGCGGAGTGTATACATCAGTAAGGACACAATAGCCAAGGTCAGCGAGCCCAGTCCCAGCAAAGAGCCGAGCCACCTATGGCAAATTTTGGATGGCATTGAGGTTATATATCCGAAACATCCAGCGGTCTTGTTGTTTGGGAGCAGGCTGGCATGATGGCGAGATTGTGTGGGTACGCTGGGGGCCTCGTCATTAACATCAATTGCTTCGTTTACCATTTCTCGTGACTGGGGGCGAGAAGATGATATTCTCGATAGCGATCCTAGGCGCTGCATTGGGTGACTTGATCCCTCTGAGAGGTCCTGGCAGGTTTGAAGATCCACTATATCATCCGCTAAACGATGTGAGACTATGTCGTTACTTGGCGGGCAAGCTGGCGAGGGTGCTGGAAAAGCCCCCCCAAACTTGCTGACTATTGGGTTAATAAAATAGTAAGGATATGTGGGATTGCTGTAGGGCTCGTCATTGATTCCAATTATCTCATTTGGTCTGCGACTGCCCATCACCGCAGATCCAGCGGTGTCCATGAGGGGTTTATGGGGAGGTAAGGCTCCCTTGACTTCACACTGCTGCGCAGGTCTACGAATTGCCCAGAAATGGTTAGATATACCCTTGATGCTAGTATGATCTACTCACATACTTTGTGTCGCGCGATCAAGACGAAAAATAGTAAGGCTGAAGAGTCGAAAGGTTCAAGCGTTGATACGCTACCAAGCCTCAAAGCTTGAGTGCGGCTAGTGCCCGCTACGACGCTAATATAAAATACGAGTGAGGTTGCCATTAGGTATGGCCACACACCCTAAACGCCGCCATGCTCGGACATCAGAAGAATGGAACATTTTGGCCTTGACAAGATCATCGGCACTTATCTACTCACAAATATCATGTCGTTGAGCAATCTCTTACCGAACTAAGCATGCGTGCAGAATGACGAAGACTGCGTACCATTCCAAGGAAACAACGGGGCGCAAGTTGAACATGAATTATTGGCAAACGCAAGCATTCTGGCTTGCGCGGAAAAGGCAACAAAATTGCATTGCGTAGAAGCTCAAACTGTGATGCCACTCCAGCATGCTTCGCCATCTGCATACAGTCGTCGCTTCCCAGCAAACCTCCCACTTGCCTCCCTGTCATCTCCCACCCCTTGTTCGTCCACCTCGCTGTCCTACTTCTCTCGCGACCTTCCTGCCTCTATCGTCCCCGCTCTCTTCGGCAGCTCCTCCACCCATCCCCACATGTCCACTTGCAGAATTTTCAGCTATTGCTCCATTCCTCCGCATCGATCTCAAAACTTCGATCAAAGGCCTCTCGGGCGAGGAATCTGAGTCGACATTAGAGCGCTGACGGGATATTGATACTCCTTCCTGCTTGATAACGCGCTCTTCATCCTTCATCCCCGAATCCGAGCCTGCTGCTCTTTCAACCTTGGTCTTCCTCTCCTTAGCCGATGGAGTTGCGCCTTTCTCCTTCTTCACCGCAACACCATTCTTATAGTCCTCCGCCAGATAGCTTTTCCCTTTCTTAAGCGGGAATGGCTGTCCACCTGCAGGGCGAACGTTGAGGTATTTGCGGGTGCCATCGGGGTTGAATGTTTGTTTTGGTAAGGAAGTGTTAGCGTGGGGCGGGTTTGTTGTTGAAGTTGAGTGCATGGGATTTGAGGTACTGTGAGGACTAGGTCTTCTAATGTTTAGAGTGCTTGCGCTGCGGGTC
The DNA here is from genome assembly GCA_000444155.1 of Cladonia macilenta KoLRI003786. NCBI lineage: Eukaryota > Fungi > Ascomycota > Lecanoromycetes > Lecanorales > Cladoniaceae > Cladonia > Cladonia macilenta. The sequence goes on from KE598567.1 coordinate 784,688, forward strand.
TCGGGCGGAGTGTATGTCATGGTGTTGTGTCGATGTAATTGAACGCTGATAACGATTGAGGTGCAGGTCAATTGTTATGATGATCGGACTTCTCGGAAATTATGGCTGGAGGTCATCGTGAATGTTGAGGGTTGCACGGCGCGCTCTGGATCTATTTTTATCAACGGGCGTCAGAGTTCCATTATCCGTACAGTTACGGGTAGACGCGGGGTGGGGAAATTGGGCGTGTTTGATATTGCTTTGTTTACCAATTATCCCAGGTTTTGTTTGCTGGGTGTTGTAGCGCTTTATTTGCGGCTTTGTCCAAGCGTTAACATCAGCTTCATGCCATTTCACCATGCCATGATTCTGTCAAGCCCATCCGTAGAACATGAACAAAGGCACTCCGAATTGAAAATCCAGGTCAGTCAACGTATCCAAAGTGGCGTAGGTAACACGAGCTAGCATCTGATACTGGTCGGGAGGGTCAGTGTAGAAGCGTCAATTCGGGTACACTAGCTGTTATACCCTGAACTTCCTTTGTGATTCAATTGTGAATATACATAACTTCGCAGAGTGAGACTTGCGTCATGCCATTAGATTCCGTTCAAAAAGAATCGGCTAGAGCGATGTTGCAGCATGCAAGATTTGTACGCTTTCGAACGCAATCAGAATTGCTCGAGGTTCAGTGGGTGACGTACGGTGGCGAAGTCACAACTCGATTCGGACGCTCTTGCAACTGCGTCCGTAGATCGATGCGTTGCAACCGTGGAACGGCCCTTTCTGTCTTCGGCGCTTTCTGCACCGGATCTCGGAATATAGTTGCTCTCTCATGATAATCATATGAATGGTTCTCTTCTTCACCGTAGAACCAATGTTTCGCCTGCACGCCTAGACCCCCGTCCTGCAGCCAGCTTGGTCATTTCAACAAGGATATGGGAACACCGACTATCTCCACAAGTGTTTAGTCTTGTCAAGGTGTTCTTCTAAGATTCATTAGGCCTTTTACGCTCTCTTTGCGTCAAGAATGAGCGAGGCGCACTGAGAGATCGAATTAGCTGGACTTGATCAAATCATCGATCGAAAGCAGAAGGTGAAAGAGGGGCGCTGCAACCTTGCTTTCTCGGATTGCCTGGCACATGGATATCGCATTTTCAAAAGGTCTATTCACCAGTTCAACACAACTTGCGCGGCCTTGGTAAAGCACCGTTTAGTGACCTCGACTGTAAGGCTTTTTGCGGCCGACCACATCTAGCAGCTATTTTGACTTCGCTGTGAGCTAGGGTGACGTCTGAAGATTTGTTACTCGTGATCCATTTGCGATGTCCTTTATTAAAGTGGACGACCACTCAACATTATGAACGGCTTATTGCCTCCGTGGCCCTTTGCATCCTTCAGTATATCGACACCTTCGCCAAACGTGCCACGACCGAAGATACAATCTCGTCAGATACGAAGGGTTTCAAGTAGGATTTATGTCAATGGATTTAGCTGGATGAATGTAAGCGAGCTTCAGCCTGTGTTTAGCCTTAATGGTCCCCAAGCTGGAAACGAAAAGCTCACTTTGGGGATATTAGCCTAGCTTGAGACCTTGCTCCGTTTGACCGTCTCAGACGTGATGCTAAGACAGGGTTCCCTCAATGAGAGAAAAAATGGACCTCACATTGGCAAAGCATCTTCTGCTCTTGTTGTGGCATCCGGATAAAGTCTTCTAAGAATCTCTAAGCAGATCATCAACATGGGAAGTGGCTGTCTATCTAGTGCAAGATGGCAACAAATGTTCATGAGACATCATGCTCTTGGCACTTTGACACTTCCGATCTGGGTATGGCCGCCATCCCAGCAGAGCTAGAGGGTTAAAAACAGCCTAAATTTCGCAGTACCCTTTAAAGCGACACCAGTAAGCCCAAAAGTAAAGGGCAATACGTTTATGTTATCCGCGAAGCTTAGTTGATATGCGGGACATACGCTGACCAAGATGGTTCCTCGAACACACCTGGTACAGAATGAAAGAGCGCCTTGAAGCATTCCATAACCAGAAATATTCTCGCCAATGCATCGAGTACACAGAAAATAAGGAAGAACGGTGTTCCAAACCCACAAAAAGCACACAAACTCTCCTCATAACAACATGCTCTGCAAATTTTACAATCTGCAAATGGATGGGTCTTTGCTTCTTGATATATATCCAGCCCGAGATCTTCTGTCCAGCAAATCTTTGGTCCCTTGAACAATACCATAGTCGCAGGCCCGAAGGCAACTATGACCACCACAGCGAAATGCCATAGCTTCTTTTCGGGGGTTGGCGTGAAAGTTCAATTCCAAGCCAACGCGTGCAAGCCGCCATATATGCACTCTACGCAGACAAAAGAAATCCATACGGCCATTCCAAGATCCTTTCGTTGCTCGTATAGCGGTCGCCAATCTGGTTCGTATCTCTCGAGGAGCCCTTCATAATCTGCGTGAGTGTCCCAAGATCGCATTTCCTTGAGAAGCACCGCAGCGCACTTCCAGCGCTCGATGTCCATAGGCTTCAGGATTACAAACCATGAGGGGGACAAACAAGCAGCTTCACCTTCGTCATAGAAGCAAAGGCCGGTCGACAGAAACTCGTCACAATCGGCAAGAGTGATGCATTTCTTCGAATTATTTGAGTCCAGTTCCACGCCAATGGACTCTTGTGGACCGTTCGGTTTGGCCACTCGAGATTTACTGATTTGTCGAAAATATGGGTCTCCTCGATCAACTAGTCTTATTCTCCGCGCTTCACATCTCTTGTCTTTGCTGAGTGCTAATTCGTCCATTGGCATATTCATAGACATCCAAGCAAGTAATTCGCGCGCGGCCTGCCCACGAAGTAATGTTGGTGTGGCGATATCGAGAGATTTGTCCCACCATTGGACGTATAATAGTAGAGCAAAGATACAATGTGCAAAAGTGTTCAACTAGATGCTGTCAGTGATAAGAAACGAGAACCGGTCTTCGGAACAGATCTACCTCTAGAAGACTTATTGGCGCCGATTGGATTAGCCTTTCTAGGCACTGTACGCAAAACCACAGAGCCTGAATGCAGACAATGGCCTTCGCCAAAGGACTAGCCTTGCTCTTATCGAGTATTGTGTCCACCGGAAAATCTTGCAGAAGCTCTGGCCTTAGTTTCAGAGCTACCACGAGACCTTTCAACGTCAGGCGCATCTGTTCTTGCCCAGTAGGTAAGATAGGATTGTTTGTGCCGCTTGAATCAAGTGCAAACCCACCCATATACGCGTAGAATGCGTGGGTCATGGTCCACTTGTTCTTTACTTCTGGGATCAGGTTCTCGCTTTCCATTTCTGTATCTTCTTCAGGCACTTTCTGACGGTAATACCAATCCCAGAACCGATTAATCAATGAAACATGAGGCTCCTGCCCGATAGCCTTCTGGAGTTCTTTAAATCCTCTTGCGACGACCATCTTTTGATACCAGGCCATGTAGGCAATGATTTCTGACGCGAAAAGTCCAACACCCAGCCAGTATAGCTTCCACCAAAAGTGCGCGAGTTTCTGGTTCGGCGGAGGCACATTGAGATGTACGGCTGTCCAAAGACATAGAGAAATTGTGATTATGCATGTTGAAAGGATAGACCAGGTTCCTCGAGTCGAAGGCTCCGGTTGCCAGGTTACAGTCCCGTTGGTGCTATTCTTGCCAAAAGCCAAAGACATTGGATTCACAAATGCTGACTTACACCCGAAACCATTCCACCAACTTCATGAATAGCGAAAGACGCAAGAGACGAGTTGCATTCGTGCCATATAGGTGTGAAGGCTGGTTTGAAAAGCACGCACAGCCACACAGTTTCTTCCAAAATTGCCCAAAAAAGAATTTCATCACTTTCAGCACCAATTGGATCGGGGGCTAGTGCTCAATGCCAGCGCCACGGCCTCAGATAGCAACATCGCCTGTCTGCTGGGGAGATTGGGAGGGACTCAGCCTTACTGTGGGGGCCATTGTCTTCTTGCTCTCTGATCTCCTCTATCTCTGCTGGCCCATCCGCACCTCTATAGTACATCATCCACTATTCAGGCCGCAATCTTACCCAGCCGATCCACCCCTGAATATAGATGTATAAATAGATTATACAGCCACCCGGCCCCAGGCCTCCTAGCCAGTGGATAACCAGGATCCCAACGATGAGCCTTACCCTTTTTCACAGCTAATGAGATTAACAGCGGTAGCGTAGAAAAGGGGCGCAAAGCGAAGGATTCGGCCAACAAATCAGTTGTTACAGCCTCAAGCACCTAAGTCACTTTTGCAGGCAGACAGATGAGTCAATAAATCCTTTCATTACGGTAGAACTTTTTCGAAGCTCTAGTCCAAGGATGATGTTCATTCCTGTCAACCGATTTCGTACGAAAATCCTATGACCTCGCCCTAAGGATTTTAGCGGTTCAGCGTTTGCAAAATTTTCATTAGGTCTTGGCATTTCAAAATTTTCGCTAAAGCTTGGCAGGAAAAGGAGCAAACATCCGCTCCTAATTCAGTCAGCAACTCTCTAGAGTCGGCCGCTTCTAGCGAGTGAGCTGGGTGAGCAGGCTAAGGCAGGCTCGTCCTCAAGCAAGGAGATGCAACTGGCCGGATCTGAAAAGCCTGTGCCTAGCGCTGGTGTCCGTCACTGTCATCAACCGCTCAGGATAGACATTGGCGAATCTAATGTGCGTACATGAATCATACCGTCTATTCAACGACAAGACTACATCGAGGAAGGGGAAAGAGGCAGCAGCCACAAAGAACATTCAGTTCAGCATCCAACTCTGGGCATGTAAGCCTCCGAAGGCGCTGCGCAAGCGCAGACAACCTGTGTGAACTGCTGTAGACATGCAGCCTTACTTCCTCCTCTCCTGATACATCAGTGTCCTAGACTTCTTTGCTCTCACTAAAGCAGTAAGCAAAGGCACTGGGGGTCATGCCAAACTTTCTTATCGGCAAAAATGCAAAATGATTGGCAGAGACGACCGCTAGTTGCCGGGATATAAAGAACGGACCAGATGAGTGAGCAGCTTAGCGCCAGAATCAGGGCCAAAAAGTCCTTTACGAGCTACGTTCGCGAGCTATTGGAGCTACTTCTATGCGCCCCGTTGATGACTGCATGCTACTCTATCTGTTGATGACTGTATGCTATTCTCTGTGTTGGTGACTGTGTGCTAACCACACCTCAACGACCGTACTCATACATACGTATCACCCTTATATATCGCAGTACCCATCCAGCCCAACTCACGTTGCCAGTACACTATGGCGACCCTCAAACCCACTATCTTGCTCATACCAGGCCTCTGGCATACTCCAGAGTGCTTCAATGCGCTCCGCACGGAACTTGCAGAATATGGTTACGAAACCGTTTCGCACCAATTGCCTTCTATTGATTGTGCTGATCCAAGCAAACACTCCGCGCAATCAGACGCAGATTTCGTTCGCTCACAGCTTTTGCTACCTCTACTCGACAGCGGAAAACGCGTCATTGTAGTCATGCACAGCTATGGCGGGCTACCCGGCAGTGCAGCAGCGTACGGGCTTAGTGAGGAAGAGCGTAATAAAGAGGGATTGAACGGTGGAGTGGTCGGCCTTATTTTCGTCGCCAGTTACGTGATACCAGCGGAGAAGACGTGCAGCACATGCGATGATGATACGGAGCATCCGCCGATGGTAGGATTCAAAATGCAAGAAGATGTAGGTACCCGTTTTATTTACATGCGATTTGGGCATGGGCTCTCACGATACTGTCGTAAGTTAAACATGTCGGATAAGTTAGGACTGCCGATGAGTGCTATTGTCTGTTGAAGAACAGCATCTCTCAGTGTTTGGGAGGCCGAGCTAATCATTTCAACGTGACGTAGGGAAACTGTACAGTATCGCCTGAAGGCGCTATTCATCACTTCTACAACGACCTACCCACCGAGGAAGCGCAAGCTTGGGCACTAAGGATCAAACCTGCCGCGTTTCCTGTGGTTGTCTCTCGAGTGCATCGAACAGCACATGCACAGCCTGTCTTTCAGAATCGAAGGTCTTATGTACACTGCCAGAAGGATAAAATTCTTCCCTTCGACTTGCAGAAGCGCTTTGTGGCTGCGTCTGGGATTCAGCGTGTGGTAACGCTCGAGACGGATCATAGCCCTTTTTTGTCAATGCCGAAGAAATTGGCAGAGATTATGGTGGAGCAGATTGATGGCTTCGCATGAATACGTCCCCCATTCAATGATATCGAAAGGTCTCCGTGTATGTCAACTCGCTGCGTCATAAAAAAGACTTTCATATTGATTCATCAAACAGCATATCCTGAATTTGTGCCATTCTCATTAGCATACAAGACTTGCAATTCTATGGAGAAACCCCGACTAACAAAGATTGGTTGTTACAACATGAACAATTTTGATCTCATAGATCATTGCTCTTATCAGCACTGACATATTACCGCCTCTTTGCCTGTCAGTAACTCCGGAGAGCTTGTATAGTTCCCGGTAAAAATAATCATTAGGCAGTAGTCAACCCACTTCTAAGGGGGCGCGGCCACCAAGGATCACCCAAGATCACCCGGGATGCCCCCGGAGCACCTAGGCTTGCGCGACGGGCACCGGCGCCGCGCGAAAACAAAGCGGCGCCCCCAGTGGTCGCACCACATAGCAATATTTCCTCCCCTATCTTATTGAATTCGATTTTGAATAAAACTCCGTGTACGCATATAACGTTATTGCGATATCTTCGAAGCAGTAAAGCAGTCCACGGAGCCCCAAGTGCCTCCTGAGCAGTCACCTTCAAAGTCGTGAAAATTTCAAAAATTTCTTGGCATTTGCATTCGCGGTCAACAGCATATTACTAGCTGTAAGAGCTGATTCAGTTAAGGCAATTAACATTTGGCATGAGGCCGCATATGCACATTGCAATATCAGTTGAAGGTTTTGCGAACGACGATTACTTACCTTGGACGTATGCGTTGGCACTAATCGCAACATATATGCGAAAACAAATTGAACCAGCGAGGACGTCACCACGCATTTGGTGGAGGGGAGGACACATCGTACACAAAGGGTTTGGGATGCTAGAAATCAGCTAAATTGAACAGATGAGATGTTGTTCACAGTACTCATTACTGGAGCTCGTATTCATGCTCGAACCTTGCAAAGGCACGAGTAAAGAAGACAAGATCATACGGTTCCTGAGGTGGGAACCTCTCGTTGGGTCATCACTCAGTCTACTGAAAAAGGGAACATTGTGGAACTTTTCGGTACGCTGCGACTGATCCTGCCTATTGTCCCTAGTAATTGCAATGCTCGCTTGGCAGGTCGCTCTGGACATCACCTCAAACATTCTTTCATGTTTCGCTAGAAAAACCATAACGCGGAAGGCTATCGAAAAACCCGCAACAAGGCATTGTGCTGCATTGCCTCTCGTTTAATGATGCCAACTGATCAATGTCTCGGCCGTCAACTCCATCTGAAATCCTCTTGACCTTGGGCAAAATTCGCATTACTACCGATCTTAAATTGGTTCCGTTCGGTTCCGTTTGCGTGCGTTTGAGAACTTTGGCAATATGCACTGCTCTTCCATTGTGTATGGCAACCTTGGCGGCCGCTATCTCGCAACAACGTCTGTCAACACGTGTACGGCAAGTTCCTTCCTATCTGATTCTCCCCATCTTTGCTCCGCGTTCTTCTCAGTCTCCTTGACGTGACCGTTGACTTTTTTTGCAGTCCTAAATTTGCTGTTAAGGGTTTCTGCTGAGCCATCTTTTAGCAGAACGTCCGACAGGTAGGTATGTCGACCAGATGCCGCGGGGTGTCGGAACTCCGGTGGGTACTTCTTCGTCAGAAACGGCGTACGGCCTCTCGCAGCCTTATACGCATGGCAATCTCATTAATCCCTATGCCGATGCCGATCCCCCAAGCTGCAGCAGATCGCGTCCCCTCCCCCAAGGTTGCAAAGGGGTCTCCAGCGTCATTCTATCATCAGGTCGAGGCGAAGCATACACCATAAGGGTAGTGATGTTTCTTGTTCCTTGCAATTCTTGGTGCTTGTGCTGACTTTGGTGATGTTTGCGCACGGCCATGCGTATGATTGTCAGTTTGCCTGTGTCAAGCCAACTCAAACGAGTGAAATCTCTTTGCTGACCTACTTGAGGAACGCCATGAATCTTCGACACGTCAGCATCCAAATCTCGTTCCGTGCGAGAGCTGTACACTCTTGAGGATCACACGGGCATCATAAAACTTGGCCAAAGCTTCACTCGAGTCCAGTCGCGACAATGATGAAGGTATGCACCACTCTCGGTCGTGGTGAGTGTGGCCAAAGCTGTCCGTGTAGCCGTCCGCGTGGTTACGGGTGGTGCGGTCGGGGCCAAGACCGCGGGGCATGTCGTGTTGGAGCTGGACGGTGCCGGCGGGTTAATTTCATCGCCGTTCGGGAGCCCGTATAGAAGGTCTTTGGGAGCGCCACAACAACGACCCCATACTTACACTCGAACGGATAATGCGGATGTAGCCTCGGTTCTTCGAGCAGATCACCTGAAACAAGAAAAACCAGAAGAGCCCAAGAGCCTTTTACCCCGAGTTTGACGTTGGATCGAGTTTTGATACGCATGTTGGTATTTCTTCCAGCTCAAGTGTTTCTTGCTGGATAGCCTCCGAAGCTCCGGCCCACCTCCAGCCATTCTGAACGGATTCGCAAGCAGGGACCGGTGGGCTGACAACAATTTTGAATCTCTGACATTTAGATGGGTGAAGAACAGCCTCTTGGTGATTCTTGATGTCTTCAAGTGAATACCTAATCCTCCATCGTTTCGACAAAACATCTCGTCCTTTACCCTTGAAAACTTCGGCAGATGTATTCCCATTGTAAAAGACCGGATCGTCAGCTATTTTGGAACCAAATTCCACAGTACCAGACATCCTGGTATTTTTGCTGCATCAAAAAGTGAGTGGCACAAATCCTCGCTTTGAGCTAAAGATGCTAGTTCACCAAGGGTATAATCTAGTGGAGAGAACGAATGTTGGGTATGACCAGCCTCGTAGAATTTCAATTTTACCTGCCAGTCGGCCGATAGATTTTGTCGTAAGTGGTCAAGAACAATGCTGTTCTCTGGCGCCACGTTCTAGATTTTGAGTAGCTGACGCATCTTTTCTGCTGTACTGTGAGCCTGGAGTAGCCATATCCTTAAGCTTGCCTCCGGGCTTCACATCCCAACATATCTGGAAATTCATATCAGATATGAAAATATATATATATACAGAGTAAGCAAGCCCAACCGCCCTTTCGTACATTCCGTCTAATACCACTGTAGTGGACGGAATTTGATGGAAAAGCCAGAGGAGATCGTGCGTCCTGGTATTACTGAACATCTTTCGGAACATTTCTTCTAAAGGATCACTTCGATCCAGTTGCTGAGAAGCCAGCGGGCTTTGGATCTTTGGCAGATCAATCTTGTGATACCACAAATTGCAGCCGACTTTCCAGATCGTCGACTGTGTCACCAACAGGGTAACTAGGCTTCATGGTGTCGAATTGTGTTCACTGGTTAAGGTGGAAATATGTAAGGTAGCCAAGGATGCCGAAATATCAAAGAGCAATTATCTTTTCCCTTAAAAGGAATAACGCCACCAACTTGGAGAGAGCCTTGGGCTCAGCAGCTTTCGCTGAAGCGAAATATGGGTGCTTCGACTGGACTTGACCATTTCAGCCTGGTCGACAGCTGGTCCCAGCAAGCAGAGTAGAGCGTGTAATACTACTCTTAGGGGTCATAGCCACGGTCCCCTCGGCGCTACAGTAGTTCACGAGGCTTTCACGAATTGACCTTGCCCTCCTCCCTGCGGCACTTGTACGAACCTGGTTGGGGGAGTCCTTGAAAATGTCCGATAAACAACGGTCTCCTTCTATGATTACTATCAATATTGCGTGGGGCCAAGCAGAGAAGAATAAATACCTCAAGAAATATGCGCTTACCTACTGGTTGTTGAAAGCGTACGAACAGTGCACAAGCGGACAAGCTCGCCGTTCGTATCTGAGCTTTATAGTTCGATATATATACCCAGATGTCCTTAATCGCAGCGCACAAGATTGGCAAAGCAGTGTGCGGCGACTGACCGTAGAGGAGGAACGATATCGAATGAATGTGGTGTGGTGAAACGAGGTTACTGAAGTTGGCGCTGGACTGGACCCGTATTCTTTGCCTCAACGAGACAACATTCAATCTGAGAAGGATTAGACTTGGGAAGGATTTTACCCTGATAAACTCGAAGACAAGAAGATCTACCCTTTCGGTGAAGGATATCCGGCAGTCTGCTTCGGAAGCATTTATTTTGACGAAGCACATCGTTATGTCATAAGATGTATCATTCATATTGAACGGCGTAATAAGGTCCGCACGAATGACTGGCAGCGCGAGGACGGACAAGCACGAAGATCGACATTTTCAGAGACTAGTCAGAGCATAGCGTCATCATTCAAGCGATAGCGGTCATCAACTCCAATGCGAGAAAAAGACGACGATCAAAACGAACATCGAAGAAACCCTTTGCACTCAGCCGCGAGTATCCAGGTTACGTATGACTATTGTCATGTCTCGTGTTCGCAGCAGACGGGGTTAGTGTTGCATTCAAGTGTCTTGCAGAGTTGGAATCGAGGGGATGGGCATTCCATGACGCTGGAGAAGAATAGTGATGAATCTGCGCCATATATCAACCAATGGATCTCGCGGACTGTTGGAGTGCAAGGGTGGCTTAACCATCTGTCCGCGGGAATGGGCATCGGAACGATCAACAGTATATTTGACTGGTTGTGTGATGTTGGTTTTGAGAGCTTTAAGTGGCATATGCGTTCAGTGCATCTATCCATGACATGTAGTGCTAACGAAAGCACAGAAGGACCCTACTTGAGCGGCGCGATACGGTCAAAGCTCAAGCTAGGGAGCGGGAAGGGCAATGTGGATACTTTTGCAAGCTGAAATTACTCCCCGGATTTGCCGTTCTAAACATAAAGATGAGGGTTTCCGGGTGGCTTCTGGGATTCAATCCTATTGGCCATACAGTTACGACGTTCATACAGTACAATATGAATTTGAATTCTTCTACGGCCGCAGGTGAAGTGCTACCTTCAACACGTCACAGCCTAGACCGCACAACTGCATTCCGCGTTTACTTATTGAAAGATTAGAATATGTCCAATAAGGTGCTTTTATGCTTCAGCCGAATGATTATACAATTGATTAATTATACAACTCTACTAAATGTATCATCGCCTAGATGACACAACTAATCTCCAAGATTTGCTAATTTAGGGACAACGGTTTACTCCTTAAAACGTTTCTAGGCTTCAGCCTTATCGGTCATACAGTTAGGGTTTCATACAGTAAGAGGTTAGGATATTCTAAGCCTGTGAGTCAAGTACCACTTCTCTTGCATGAACACGTATTCGCTCTTGCATGAGTGAAACTCCACTCAACAAATAACCGCATGACCTTCTACCGCCTTGAGAGGCAACTTTTTCTCCCGACGTGCCGTTTTCCATCAGAGCACCACCTTGCATCATCGCGATTCAACAACGGGTCTCCTCAGCGGCCAAAGAAGGATACAGGTGCGCTAGCGTCCGGATTGCATTGAGTAACTCTCTGCCAATTCGCGTTGTTGCCTAGAATTGATATCCCCTGAGGCACACTCGGCTAGCTTCGCCCGCTCGAGCATACACCCTGCATCGGTTGGTCTGCATGGACTGAGTATCACCCACATCACTGCCATGGAGATCAAGAGGCGACCAATCGGGCTATGGGTGCAACTGTTCCACTTCCTCGGTTAAGTCAGCCTGGGCGGCGACCAAATCATTCGAGACAGGTTTAACGACGCTAGAGAATGAAAAGTTCGTATCCAAATCACGTTCGAACCCTTGTTGTGCTTATATCTTGTGTAAGTTATGAAAAAAGCCACTGACTGCATCTCGATCCGACTTCCCGGGCTTTCAGCATGCACATGAACAGGCTGCAAGTCATCTCTGCGGGACGCCGGACACCAGGGAAAGCAGAGTGGAAGCGGGAAAGTGCAGACGCAGTTAGAGTTTGAGCGTCGTAACCTCTTGTGACATATTGTTTTTCAGCCTTTCTCCACTCACATAGTGCAGCTTTCCGTTGTCATTGTTCCAATGAACGCATGTACAACCACACAGAACGCACCTTTATCTCAAATTGGTAGTCCGATTTGGTGTCCCTCCCCCATTGCCACACAACCCGTTGCAGCCTTGATGCTCCATCGTGCGATTACTTCGCCCTGTTCTTAGAGCCGCATAATTCGCCGCTCGGGATAATAAGAAAAACTCCGTTAGGTATTTGTGCTTAAGGTATAAAGACCCTAGACCTACCATATCTCGCTCTCTTCATACAACAATCTCTTATTCAATAAGAATCATTTTACTAAAACCAGAATCATATCTACTAAAACCCGAATCTTGTCCCGGAATGTCTACTGTTCTTGAATTCCCATGTATCAATAAAGAGAATAAAAAGGGTTGTATCAACCCCAGGGCAAAACCGAACAGAGTAGCACGTCTTGAGTGTGATATGTGCTGTGTAAGTGGCTTTCTAGCGTACCATCGAATTGACTGAATTCAACAGCTGATTGGATTATAGCAATTCGGTGTGGGAAAGCCCCCCAGAAGTCATCATGGTCAGGCCCAAACTACACTCACGCCTCACTCTGGTAGTCCTGTGATGGGTCAGGCCCAAATTGAAGTCCAGCCTCTTGCTGGCTCCAAACAACCTCGATACATTTGTTGGAATGCGAGGTTTCGAGGGGAATGTACAAGCAACTTGAAAGTGTTTAAAGAAGGTGAAAAGTGTAAGGATTGCCAAGTAAGTGGTTTCCTGGTGTACTATCCTACTCGTTGAATTCAACAGCTCATTAAGTTATAGCGTCAGGCGGAGAGAATGCCCTCCACAAGTCGGAATGCTCCAACTATCCTCGCGCCTCGCCCTCCCAATACTACGATGGGTCAGCACCAAACTGCACGCGTGCCTCCTGATGGCTTCGGATCTACACACGTATGTGCCAATGTTGCTAGCGGGAATTGTACGAGCGGCTTTCTATTCCCGACACCTGGTCATGTGTGTCATAACTGCGTAAGTGACTTTCCGTTGTAATATACAGTAGTTTCGAAGTACATTAACAGCATTTTCTAGACATCTGGGCGCTCATAGGCAGAGAAACGGTCAATCCAAAGCATCCTCCTGAAATCTCTGAGGATGCGGTGACTATAGGAGTGAGATTTGGAGCAGGCGGGAGGGTCTGTAAGCGAGCATTGATTTTACTGGAACATGGGATAGCCGGTGGACAGCATCAACTGCGAGTCCACTAGTATCAAGTAGCGGTCAAAAAGCATCAACTGCGACCACAAGTACTCAAGTAGCAATTAATAGCATCAACTGCACGTTCCTGAGTTTCAAGTTTTTGTGTCAGAGTTCTATCCCTTAAGTGACTATTACTGGCGTATGCAGAAAGGTTTCGAATCCTTGGCGCGCGAAAAAAAACAGAAGTTGTACCCCGGGCATGATTTCCCCATACAAATTTGGAAAGTCTTTCAAAAATCTTCGAAAATAACTTTTTCAGCTTAAGTGATTATAGAGCTATATAGGAGTAATAGATAATACTAGATCTGAAAAGATTTTTGGTGAGAGAAAGTGCTCTATTACTTTGTATGCGATTTGGTCGGAATTCTAGGACTCGAAACCTTTATGCACACGCCAATAGACGTCACACTTGGCGCGCAACTTCTCAGTGGCCCTAACAAAGACTGGACTGTTACCGGACAAGCAGCAAGTGATGGCTAGATTTGTCGACTACCATTAGGAGGCCAAACAAAGGTCTGTACAGGGTTAGTACTACCAGCAATTTAATTTATCGCTCACTTTTCAAGTATTCAGGAGTTATGTTCAGAAATGAGGAGAACCAAAAAAGGTGTCAAAACAGGTCTTCACCAAGAACGACCTGATGAAGCTCAGCCGCCACAGTCCCAACGCACAAATGAAATGGCGTATCAACAGATGTCGATGGATAACAACGGAGTCAGGTCGCCAGATGGACAACTTAGATATGAGGACGTGCCCGGGCGTGCCCAACCGAAGGGAGATATGGGTTACTCCTGAACAGTGATGCTCGAAGAGCACCTGAGGACATGCCCACCCTTATGGCAATGGACGGTTTTGAGATCAACAAGGTAGTTTGAAAACGTCTCATATTAACAGCTCATTCATCCTACAAGAACAAGAACGCGATCATTCACTTCGACAATACATCCCGGACATAAAGAATTCCAAGCCTCTAGAACCTCAATTCTTTCTTCAACCTCACCACTACCATCTATTATTTATCTTCACAAACTCCATTTACATTGTCTTCGACGACTCTATACTCTATATATTCTGATCTCTACATAGACAAAGGGCTCTATCGAAATAAAGCCCGTCAGCGGCCTCTGGTACATATGTCACTAGAAAGACAGCTCCGGTCGCACGACTAACGGTGCAACAACCGACTTCGCCAACGATCTTACAAGGTTTTTCACAAAAATACCGAAGAGTCATATCAATATCACTGGACGAAGCCTAATTCAAGGCTGCGTCTACTGGAAATTTGCCTGGGTCTGTTCCCGGTATAGAATTACTATACGATGGCATCAGATGTGGCACTTGCATGGTCAACGCTCAAAGCCATCCAGCAAGGCCTAGGCCTTCTAAAAGCCCGTTCCGCAGGTATGACAATCCATTATTTTTCGTTCCGCAGACCATAATAGGTCCGCCTGCTAGACATCCCTTCTATGGGAATGTCGTTATCGTGTGTGTAGATTGTGAAGGATGGCAGAGCAACAGCCGCATTCGGACTTCAGAACTCGGAGTGACTCTTGTCGACACCAGAGATTTACATGATGCACCAGTCATAGTTTGGAAAAATCATATCCATTCCTTCCATCTCCGCACAGTTTAACTAATGGGTAACAGACCCGCTCATTGGGCTAAGAAGAAGTGTAGCCCCGACAATTTTCACTGGGAAATTAGCCAGACTCTCCCCGTTAACACTTGACAGTATGCGAAAGCATTTGAGTACCCACTCAATAACAACTGCCGACATGGATGCTCTATGTCATCAAGCAATTGGACAACAGGACATCAACAACGGTCACATGGCTTCATGCGAATCTTCATAAATTAATCACAGCTCATCCAATCCCTAACGAGATTCATGATTGGAAAGAACATACGCCTTTCGTTGAGCAACCAGATGCATAGGAGTAGTGGTCAAAAACAGCATACGCCCAACATCTAAGAGGGAGTTCTCCACGGAAAAATCTTAGTTGGCGACACTCGATGCGTGTGAGTCTGTGCTGCTATCAGTAAGCTTTTTCCGTGTACTTGAGTCAAGAACTTGACTCCTAGTGATAGGACTAGCTTATTTCTTTCCAGCTTTCCATGAGTTTCTTGTTCCAGGGGCAAGATGGCTTTTGAAATCACCAAAAGAAATAAATCTCACAATCGCTTGCTAAACTACCTCTTTATGTGTCTTCCTCTCCATATGCAATAACGCCTCACTCGCCCAATAAGAGTTTGAACCTGGAATTCTGGAAGGTCCGTCTTCCCGAAAGTGCCTAGTAGACACAAAGGCAACATAAAAACAGTCGAAAAATCGACATCCGCAAATAGCATTGTTAAAGTGAAATGGTCACTGGCCACTCAATGGAAATCGCAAAAGCTCCCCGTGTCTCCAAAAGTTTTTGAGCTTATGTGCCTTTTGTGGTGTCACGCTTACAGGCAGTTGCCCAATACTTCGTGACCAACTCGATGTCTCAGACGGTCGTTGCCGACGTACTCGTCCACTCGTACGTTACACGTGACGAGGACGAGCATCTCGGGAATACTAAGTTAGACGACGGCCTCTACGCAATTCTCAGAAACATTAAGGGAGCCGGTTGTCGAATCTATCGATGATGTATGATATCTCGTCTGAGGTGCTAGAATCTATGAAGGATACTCCTAATATACATGATGAGGAGTGCTAACAGATAACGCCTCGTAGTGGCGAGCTAAGGCAACGCTAGGGGCATCAGCCTATGCAACACCGGTACTATGAGGACGCTTGTGGACCATCAACAGGCGCTCCGGTTTAAGACAGTCGAAAAGGTTGTCCTTATGAAACCGAAGGATACAACTTGGACCCTCTGTCCAACCTTCATCATGAGTCTTACGAGTCCACGGGACATCGATGAGTTGTCATTCTTAGGCAAGGAGTCCGCTGCTAGGTGGCTTCGAACGTTAGACCAAGGACTTTTTGAGCTCGACTTATCATATATATACATTTTAGAAAGAAGACGAAGATTTATTCGGGAATTCAAAGAGAAAATGAAGGAATGCTGCGCGAAAGGGTAAAGATTAGGTGTTATACTGGGCGCGTATGTTCTCGATGGCCCCAACGATCACTGAACTTGGCTCAAGCATGCACAGATTTCAAGTAAACGTTACCACCAAGCTCTCGTGAAAGCAGTCGAGAAATGTTTCTTACCTCCCAACAAAGCTGCCAGTGCCATAACTTCACACCTTTATAAACTGTCGCGTACGATAAGTGATGTTTTGCTTGAAGATTGCATTTTACCCTGGGATATTAATCAAGCTATTAACAAGACTCACGAAGATATGTCCAACGATTTGACGCAATGATCGCTCGCATGAGAGCACTAAGCATGTTTCAAGACCTCAACTGGGCAATTCCATGATGAACATGGATGGTTCTCATGGCTGCAAATCCTATTAAGAATCCCCTCTTCCTCTCATCTTAACATTTGGGCTAGAAGCTGCAGTGTTCTTAAAACAAATCCATCTTTACACACACCGTTTTCACATAACACCAAAAAACCGGCAACATGCCTTCGACCTCACTCAGTGACTTCCCTGTTGAAGTATCAATTCAAGTGTACGAATCACTTGACAATATGACAGACATCACGGTTTTGAATCTCACCACTTATCAGCACTATAATGTGTGGCTTTCCAACACAGTATTGATCTCGACTACGGTGCTTTACTGCACAACCTAGAGCTATGATGACACCTATGAGCATGCTAAGATACAACAAAAGGCCTTGGAGTGGGGCCTAGACCATAATGATGACCGTTGCGCTCGACAGGTGTTTCACGATCTCACTAGGAGGGAGAGCACTGGGTCGCTTGCTGGCTCAAAAATGAGATTATGCTCAATCTGGATTTCAAAAATTGCGGGAGCTGACTCGTTCATCCGTAAACACCGTTGATCAGAAAATTACCATAGAGCGAGTCATCGTCCTCATAATACGACTCCTGGGCATTGTCATCGGATTGCTGAAAGAGATGTACTTAATTAGATGATCTTTGTCCAGATTTGATTGTCACTTTTTCGTTAGTCTAGCATAAGCTAATGTTGAATCCCCAGTGGATGGCCGCATACGTTGTGGGCAGGTCTTCTCGGACCGTCCCTCCGGTCTGCAGCTGACAATGATCGGTGCACATATGCGTTCGAAAGGGAATCGCTTACTGGCCCAACGACTGCCATGATCTGTTAAGGGTTATTATCAATGAGCAGACCAACATGGGGATGTGGCACGCCGCAAGGGTAGCAGACGAGCACTCGTGAATCAAAGACACTCAGACTATGAAGGGTACCGGATAAACGGAGAGCCACAGAAAGGGTCTTATGCCCTTTTTGGCAGCACACTTGGAGCCCAAATGTTACGGATGCTCAGAGACCATAAGGGGGAAATCAGTTTCCGTTCTGTTGAGAAGGTGGAAGCATGGGAGACGTCGACTAAGCGATCAGAAAAGGTCGCAACCTGGAGTATTGTCTCCCACCATCAAGAAACCCGATTCTCGTTGTTGTAGAAGACGATTTTCAAGACTCTGGGAATAGACCTCACGGTTTCTACGGCTTATCATCCTCAGACCGACGGTCAGTCAGAGAGGACCAATCAAACGATAGAAATTGCGCTCCGCTACAATTTGGCACAATCTACCCTCACCAGTTAGAAATACGATCGCGTGAGCTACGATGTACAGGAGACCAAGACGGTGATATTGCACGCCGCTTAGGAGGCAGATGAGTATACGTTCAACTCGATATCGTGTATCTTTTTTCCTCTTTTCAAAATCGCACTATAGGGTTACTACTTCAGCGCCTACTCCAAGAGATATTCACGATGCCTAGAATGAGACGCTTTTCATTTTCCGACATCTTTCGCGATGTTGCTAGTTATAGGTTGGTGGTATCGCTGACATCAATAATGTCGGATTTATAAGAGCTGACTATGAAAATACCGTCTTATCATCACTCTTGGAGGATTGACACAAGGACCCACCGATGAGCTATCCGGGAGGCCATTGGCCACATCCGTCTTCTGGCGCAGAGTCGGCTGATGCCTTTGATGAGCGGGACGAACCTGAACCATAGTGTGAGTGCTTCGAATGTAAAAGTCTCAGCATCCAACAAATTCCCACAATGAAGGGTATCGAATTTATGAAGAGCCCCAGAAAGACTTTTGTGTCCTTTTCAAGGAGCACAATTGGAATAACTTCCAACTTTGCCTCAAATTCTTCTCAGAAGACTTGAATGCAACAAGCCATGTCTCAACAACCTGAACCCGTGCCGGCTTTCAAAAAGACACAGAGGCCGCGTTTGCATATAGACCATAGAGGAGAACCCGGTTTCCATTTCGTCGAGAAAATAACTATATTCGCCGTTGAAGATGAGGCTGATACGGAGAGATAACATACAGCACGGTCATACATTTTCGCTCATTATTTTGTCGAGAAGCTAGAGCAGACCTTGCTCCTTGGAATTTTCGTTCCTTGGCAAGGAAAGTCTAATTATCGAGTTTGTTGTTATACATTGCCATACGGTTAGTATCTGACCTGGCAGATCGAGGAGTGTATAGGTTTTGATTGTTTGAAAGGATAGACGATCAAGATGTCCCCCCGCTCAGCATTCCCAATGGTTGGATATTGGAACCACCTCCATTCAATTGCACGATCGTTTCGTATTGTGACAAAAGCTGATTCGAAGTTTTGGTATGCATCTAAACTGATGAGTATGACCCTACGGGTCATTTTAACGATGTTTCTGCTTTTGTGGAGGAAACTTTCTTTTGTTTTCTTTCTTTTGTTTTCTTTCTTTTCTCCTCTCCTCGAGTCGAGCCTTGGAAATGTCTTCTTTTGAAATTGATGTTGGTACTTGTGGCATCATTGGATGCACTTTAGCATTTGCTGGTGTAGCTTTTACTATAGCCTCAGAATGAGATGGGTCGAGCCCTTAAGTGCGGAACAGAAAGGGTATACTGCACAGTCGTTGACAATATTGGGTGCGCTCCAACACTCCTTTCTTATTACTATTCATAATCAAGACCAAGATCTACTCCCTTCCTAATATAGTTTTGATATATCTAAAATCTCATTTATGTTTGCATCTACAAAAGTCCACTTGGAATTCCTTCTCCATTTCGCTAGCCGCTGCTTTCGGGGCGTCGTCCAATCCTCTTCACTCCGACTCAGTCTAAACTTTCTCTTTATCATCATGAGTACCCACCCTAGGCTCGAGTTGGTTGAGACATTATCAACTGGTGGAACGAGACCATGTGTAAGAGCTATCTATCGAAAAAAGTTGAATATTAGAGGAATCAATTGGTTTGGGTGCGGGCAGAATATGTCAAGCGTTTATCACGGGTATTTCCGGGGACTGTGTTCTCGCCAGTGACATTGATCATTCAACACTCTGCAGACATTGCTAGAAGCATCGATATCCTCCTTTCCCGATCCATGAGTCCAACAAGACTCTATGAAATGCAGCGTCTTATTCTACTCGGACGAAAGGCATTCCAGTATCGGCCTCTTGTTCTTCGTGAACAAAAATCTCATTCTACCTTAGGTTATCAGATACCGAAGAAGATCCTGTGCCTACCAGTGGATTATCTATATCAAATCAATATTGAATTCGACATTATACGCATTACGAACCGAACGCCAAGGAGCTTCACTGCTACCATCTCACAAGGCACAACCAGCATAGTCGTCCTTTGATCGAGTGCTTTTAAATAATGTCTTGGAGTACAAGTTTCGAGCTCTGTACAGCAAATCCTCAATATTCTTCGTCATCACTTTAGTCACGTCTCTCAGCTCATCGTTCAATTTGCGCAGTCGCAATATCATCTACATTGGGTAGGCTGTAGACGGAGTGTGGTTTTACGCTATGGAAAGCTACGACATGTCATTGCACCGTGCAGAAAGTGCGAGGTAAAAGTGAGGATTTCGCGAGGACTTAGCAAAGAGCAGGAGCTTCTTATGTTCTTGTTACTATTCCAAGCATATACCCTACGGTAGATTAATATGCTACTCCATATACCCTAGGACCATTATAGACAATGGTTCGCGACCGCTTCTGTGCTGGTCACAAATCTTCAATATCTTTTGATCAGACACCAGTCTATCAACTTCGTTTCGAGCACACCAACCACTGTACGGACAAACGCAGCCAATGATCGCGGCTCTGTGGTAAACCGCGCGAGAGTTCATAACGTCAAAGATGGTATTTTAATGTGTACTCATTTATTCCGCAGAGTAAGAACAAGATTTTGAAACGATTTCAGCGCTGGGAAGATCTCAACGCATATCACGAGAGCTCGAGAGAGCTGAAGAGGGAATTAAGGGCTACCTGAATACACATCCATGCTACGAATATAATGAAAGCGAGAAATATGTAATGGATGGAATCGCGAATACCATAGGGATTGGCAGATGAGATACAAGCTTGATTTGTATACCCTTTTTTGATAACGATCCAGAAGGATTTGGGGACGATTCCGAGGTTGAACTGCTTCTTGATAGAAGAGAACGACACCCAAAAGGAAGACAACCAATCGTTGAATTTCTGGTCAAGGGGACGAACTGGAGCCCGTATTGGAACTCGTACAAAACGCTAAGGAAGCGATTACTGACTACGGGAGGAAGTATGATCGTCAGTTGGTAAGGGAATATCAAACTGCTCAGCAAAACACTGGTGGCCTCACAGCGCCCACTGAGTAGACAACCCCCAAGGAGAGGAACGAAATACCTCTTACACTATCCCGCAACCACCGCGACGAGGAGGCCGGCCAAGGAAGGATGCGTCGTAAAGGAAGACACTATTGACGTCTACTGGTAGGTATCAAATGCCTACCAGCGTACCACCGAGCTGGGCGTTAAAAGAAGCAGGGCCTCAGGCCCTACCTTCGGTATCTGAGGATATACGTTATCAGTATTGTAAATACCGCCTGAGGACACACCTTAGCAATGCCCGATGAGCCGCCTCCAGTATCTGAGGGCATTCCTTATCAGTATCGTAAACTGCGCCTGAGGACACAAATTACCAGTGCCGGAGGATGACATGCGGCATCATCACCGCAAAGCTTTGAAGGATGATGGCTTTACAATTGTTCAGAAAGCTTTAGTTTTCCCGTCTTCGAGTCCAACTGCCGACAACATTCCTTAGTTCCGCACAACTTTCGTCGCTGTTGAAGCTGCCTTGACATGTATCTTTGGTGCTCTAGTGAATTTCATTCAACTCTCTACTAAAAGTTCAAAATGATTCAAACCCTAGCTCATAACATACTTAATCCCTCACTACTCCTAAATCGATTACCAACCCACAATCAAACACCTGAAGAGGAGCTTTTCTTGTGTTCCATCTCACCAATCTATTCCCATCCTCTCCATTAATACTTAATATCCTTTGTTCTCAGCCCAACACAAATCCCTCTCCATTCTCAAGAAACAAGAGGCAATCATCTCAATGAATCGAGATTCAACTTATATAACACGGAGGTCATATGCAAGGGGGTCATATGCAAGGGGGTCAGAAACCGTGCGCCAACCTCTGATGCTTTAGATGGAAGAGGCCGGGAAACTGTCTATATCCAATGGTCGGGGCTTTCAATTCGACTTTGGCCAATTAAACAGTTATAAGGAACTCGTTGACATTTTTCTCTTCCACCTCATCGTTTTGGGACATATGACCTCAGGATTGGCTGGTCGAGCCTGAGAGGTGACATCTATGAAATCGAGTAACACGTGGCATACAATACATAACATTTTCATTCAGGTTGGTGATGAATGAACACCACTGCGAAATAACAGCAGGCTGGCATTATGGGTAGCCACCAGGACAAAGATAACTCTTCTGACAGGTATCATTCTTGCTTCCCTTGCTGTCCGCATCTTTCTTACTGCCTTGACGACGATCCAGTATGAATGATGAGCCTTACGGCATCTGTGGCAGTCGAAAAGCTATGGTTGTGAACAAGAAAACTTGAAGTTGGGTTAGAACGAACAAATCCTGTATGAAGGCTGCGAGTCATTCGAGGTTGCAGACCTCCAGATTCCCTATCTCATGAAGATCCTCACGTAGCTAAGTGCTTATGCATCGTCATGGATAGAGACGAATCCATAGGATGGTATAGCAAAGTCATTAATAGTCTCGAAGAAGACACCATTGCCTACGAACCTATCACAGATCAGATCGCCATTGAGTACAGCAGTTTTTCAACAACACCGCATATCATCGCCAAAGCTTGCATACTTCTCGGTATCCCCTGGCACGGGGAAGATGACACTATCCCTAGGATGGCTGGGGTGTCTTTGTCTGCGGTGAAGTTCATCATTGATGCAATACATGATGATCACCACCAACGCCATCATTTCCAATCAGCAACCCCCCTTGAAAATGGCTACCATCAACACAACAGCTTAGCAGAAAGACACTGAAACATTCGGGGAAATCCACTTACCGGAAAGGTTCCATGAACGAATACTACCGCTTCCAAAGACTCGGGAAAGGAATCCCAGTGTTCCCACCAGTCCGCCAATATAAGATACCACGGAGACTATAACTTCGCATAATGAATTGCTACTGATGTCGGTGATTATTATCAACTTGACAGTTTCTGAGGAGGGATTGATAAACCTAAGGCTACTCATTTAGCGAATATATCCTCTGAAAGAACCCGTACCGCTTCAAAAGACTTAGTAGTTGTAAGGAGGTGATTTGGCAAGTTGATCTTTAGCAGGCGATACACAATAAGAAAGAGGTCCCAGTGATCCCATCCCGCAGCCTGGGTCCGCCAAATCCCATCATCATCTCATTCGAGGCAGCGCGGGGTGTGGGGGTCATTTCTTCGACGTCGACGAGTTTACAAGAATCAAGCACCACAACGAGTAGCAATCCTGACATATAAGCTTGTTCATCCGCCGTGCAAAGCAAGTCCAATTTGAGGCTTCGACGTCGATACCTCCACACAACAACAAGAGGGAGTTGAGACAGGCTTGGGAATTATGAGTGAATGAGTGAGTACTACAAACAGATGAGAGGCCCATGCAGTTAGGGAAGCAGAGAAAAGCATGACCCTGGCTGAAGGATGACTTCAAGTCACAGCTTTAGTAATGCTATTAACCCAGACACAACTAAACCTCCTCCCGTGATTGATGTAAGCTCCCAGTCATCAACATCACGAACAACCAGGAACGACGAGGGTTTTGAACCTGAAGATGATGAAGACGACTCTTTGGATTATAACAATGGGGATGGGGTAAGTACCTTCCAAACATTCTAATGATTCATGTGACTAATAACAACAGTTCTGCCAGCAGCCCATGTCTAAATAATCCCCTTTCAGGCATACGAAAACCGATCGATCTCGATGACAAAAAGTTATGGGATAGGGACTGGAGGCCCTTCATTGAGAGCGCCAACGTAACATCCATTGATTGACCCGACCAAAGAAAAGGCGAGAAGTAGGAACAAGCTGCTGACCAAGATATGGGGGTTTAAGGAATCGGTGCGAGATAAAACCACTAGCAATGTCCCCGAGGACTTCGTAGAGGCTGCTCTCTTCATACTCATTAAAGATCTCAGAGCCCAAGTTGCTGCTGGTAAGGAAGCGGTGATTCAGGAAGCGCTAGTTCAAGCTGAGGATAATCTGGCAAAGAATCGATGTTGGATCTGGGACGGAGATAAGGGGTGTGGAAACAAGAGTGTTAGCAAGGGAAGTGGCGTCATACAATTGTTATCATGTTGTAGGGAATGAATGAAGGCAAGGCTGGAGATCTGGTTGCTATTGGAAATCATGTTGTTGATGGTTATGATAGCAGAGGATTACAGGATGTGTTGGGTACCGGGATCGTTTCGAAGCTTTTGTTCTGGAAGAGGGGAGATTAGGGCGTAGCATATGTGAAGGAGCAGTGAAGTTTGGGGGAAGTTGTTTGGTTGATAGTGGGCTAATGGTGATGTGGAGAGCGAAGAGATGATAAGGATTTCGGCAGGATGGAAATGGTCAGAAATTAGAAACCGATGTTCGAGAAATGGCCATGATATGGATTTGTATGTCGCAAGATATCCTTCTTTAGTAGTCTATCCTCTATGTAACAATGTCAACTCGCAGACTATCGCCTTTTGCTTTCTATTTCCCCTCCTAACTCGAAATATAACAGAAGAAATAAACATAAAAGCATAATTTAGCATGAACAACGTACACGTATTCCACAGCATCTATGAAACATCGTGGGCAGCGACCGCAGTCGCCCTTGAACACTCCGATGCCATTTCCGCATTGCAGATCAGTCATAAATATGCAGCATAACCACGAAACGCCTGACATATGAAAATATGTATATCCACCGGAATTTCAGGTCGCTTTTGATCATGTAAAGGAATGATCTAGTCTTCGTCGGAGAAGACCTCGATACCGGCTTTCCTCTTCGCCATGCGGTCCTTCTTCTTTTTCCGCATCTCTGCAGAAGAGAGTTTGGCTTTCTTCTTGGTAGAGTCGATCTTGTTGCCCATGGCATCGAAGCGCTCTTCCTCCTCGCCTTCTTCCTTTAGACGAGGGCCGGAACCTTGACCCTGGACCCAGTTGTGGCCTGACGGTGTCATCTTGCCGTCCATGACTGCCCAGACCTATAAAATTGTTAGCATTGTTGCGGTAGAAATTTGAGGGGTGTGGGCCTTACTTCTTCAGTCAAGTTCTGGGTGAACTCGGCGGAGTGAGTGATAATGATCACACCACCTTCGAAGGACTTGAGGGCTTTAGACAAAGCACCAAGTGAGTCACGGTCAAGGTAGTTTGTGGGTTCGTCGAGTACGATCAAGTGGGGTCGTTGCCAAGAGCAGGCCGCGAGTACGACCTTAACACGCTGGCCACCGGATAGACCACGCATACGAGAGTGAGAAACGAGTTCAGCATCGAGACCGAAGTTGGCGCAGTGAGCCTCGATTTCCTTGCGGACCAAGGGACGGAATTGACCGGAGGCCAAGGCCTCCTTTTGATCCACTTCGGCAACCATCTTGGAGTGGGAGACGAGGATTTCAGTACGTGGGATCCAGGCATTGTCGGCAGTCATCATTGCTGTCCACTTCTCGTTCTTCTGTCCAACGTTCTCGCCGAGAACGAATGAGCATTCGTATTCGTAAGAATTCTTGAACTTTCTTCGGGAGTGGATGCCAATAACTCGTCGCTGGGTTCCGTCAATCTTGTAGATCTTGTCCATAGCCTTCTCATCCTCGTTGGTGACAATCTTGTTTGCGCGATCCATAGTCTCACGATCTTCACCAGTCTGGAAACGCCATTGGATGTACTCTGATGGGGTCAAGTCCAAATGGTGATCAATGTGGGCGAAAGCATGTTGCTTGATGTAGGCAATACGAATGTTCTCATGAGTGTAGACGTCACCAGTCGTAGGGATAAGTTCACCAGTGAGGACGTTGATGAGGGTGGATTTACCGGCACCATTAGGACCAATGACGGCAATACGAGAACCGAGCGAACACTGGAAAGTGATGTCGGAGATTTGGGGCTTCGGAGTACCCGGATATTGGAAGGTCATGTTGTTAACACGGACGATGGCCTTTGCTTTAGTCTTGACACCCTCGAGGAATCCTGGTTCAGGGAATCGGAATTCCATCTCAGAGGCACTGAGCTCGTAGTATGAACGTGCGGATGGGACCTTCTTCACGAATTCTTGTAGGTTGCCGCGATAACGCCTGAGCTTGAAGCGTTCATAGTGGATGACATGCTGAATGACGTTGTTTAAAAACTTGCTGTCGTGGGAAACAATAATCGATGTGCAGGGAGAGTTGATGAGATACTCCTCGAGCCACTTGACGTTCTTGACGTCCAAATGGTTAGTGGGCTCATCAAGAAGTAGAATGTCGGGGTCTTCGAAAACAGCACGGGCAAGAGCCAACTTCATCTTCCAGCCACCAGACAGAGAAGTAATGGGGCCTTCGAATTGTTCCCTAAAAAAGCCGAACTCCTCAAGCTTGGCCTCCACTGCGCTCTGTTCAATGGTGATGCCAACATCACTAAGCTTCTTCATGGTCCATCCAATGACGGTTTGTTCGGTATCAGCAGAGTCGAGATCGTGCTCAACGAAGACAGTCTTGACCTCATCCTTCTTGGGGAAACCCTCGACTTGCTCGTTGTTGATGGCACGCATGAGGGTTGACTTCCCGGAACCGTTGGGCCCAAGGAGGCCATAGCGCTGGCCACGCTTGAGGCGGAGATGTGTCTGGTTCAGCAGGATC
The DNA here is from genome assembly GCA_000444155.1 of Cladonia macilenta KoLRI003786. Lineage (NCBI taxonomy): Eukaryota > Fungi > Ascomycota > Lecanoromycetes > Lecanorales > Cladoniaceae > Cladonia > Cladonia macilenta. The sequence goes on from KE598567.1 coordinate 811,295, forward strand.
TTAGCACCATAGGCCAAGTTGAACTGGCAGTTGCAGAGATCCTCGCCCTGCTCGTCATCTTCGTCAGATTCAGCCTCATCAACAGCGCCTGGAGATGCTCGCTTTCGGAGAGCATCAGCAATAGCCCTTGAATCCTTGTCACCCACAATAGCAGTGATGTATGGGAGAGTGTTCTGGGTCCAGCTCGTGCTATCGTTGTCTTTCTCATCAATAAGCTGGCCAGCAATAGCTGAGATATATTCCAGTGCAGGACCAAATTTGTGTACAGTATCCTTGTGAGAAGGCTCGAGGATCTGTTTGAGAATGGCAGAAACAGTTGAGATGTCACCAGCGTGAGAGACTTCTGGAATCTTGCCGTTCTTGACATTACCAACACGGACCAAAGTATCGAGACCTTGCTTGGTTTTCTCACGGGCCTCGGGGTCCGCCAAGTTGTCGTAGTTCTTCTGAAGGGCGGGCATAAGCTTAGGCAAGAAAGCAGCTACAATGTTCGGGTCTTCGACGAGCTTGCACATGTTATCAACGATGACAGCGGACTTTCGCTTGACGGCAGTTTCACGCTCTGCAAGACCACGGTCGAGGAGTGGAACCATAATAGCCAATGTTGGCTCATGAACATCAGTGACGAAAGTAGTAGCACCGAGGAGATGGACGGTCTCAGGAACGTTCTCTGGCTTGGCGATACATTTGATGAGTTCCGGGATGAAGCGGTCGATATCCTTATTGACGATCAAGTTGCAGACTTTCTCCATTGTACCATAAGCGGCCTTCTTTACTTCAGCCTTGGTATCCCACATGGCTTCTGAGACCACGGGAATTAGATCTGGAACGCGGTATGCGAGCTGTGTAGGCGCGCTTTCGACCAATGCTTCGATGCACTGCAGGCAAGTCATCTTCTCGGGCCATTTCTGAGCAGTGCGGATCGAGTTGATGATGGTAGGCAGGATAGCTTTAACAGCGTTGGGGTTGATTGCTTTCACGATTGCGATGGCTGCGGCTTGTGCAGCAATTTTGACGGGATTCATCTTATCAGCAACGGCAGAAAGCGTAGGTGCGAGGAGCACCGCCAGGTACGGCTCGACATTAGCGGAGACTGTGGAGTGTTGTGCAATGGCTCGGATGGATTCTAAAGCACGCTCTCGAGCACCTGCGTCTTTCTTGTTGGCGAGTTGCTTTTTCAGCGCTTCGACGGCTCTGCACAAGGCATGTCAGCAAATGATCAAAGACTCAGCTAGCGAGCGGATGTTACAGAACAAGTGTAGTGGAAGTGTAGGAGAACTCACTTTGTGGGTGCATCGTGTTCCTCAATGTCACCATTGATGAAGGTGGCGATGTTACCGGCGGCGGCGCTGGTTTGGTCGGCGGTCTTAGAAATGGTCAACTGGTTCAGCAGGTCATCGAGCACCTTGACGGATTTTTGGTTCTCGGCCTTGGTGTTTGCCGCATTTGAAGGTACGGAATCCATAACGTCGACGGAGGGCATTGTGATAAACGTGAGACTGAGATGAAGGTTGACGGGGAGTTTAAAGGATTAAAGAGTGCTGGAAGAATTTCGTTCAGCTGAAAACGAACAGGGTATCACACAGTGAAAGCCCACGCGGAACCGCGCTCTATAAGTGGCTCCCGGTCTATGCAAAGCAAAGAAGTCTATCAACAAACACTGACACTGTCTATAAGCGGTCGTCAAAAGAGGGAGTGGAGTGGATGAAGAGGAGAAGGAAGAGCGTTGCTGAGGCTGGCCATTTTGAATATTTTTGGGCGTGGAATTTTTTTGAAGCTAACTAGTCCGGAAGTGGTAAGTCAAACTCTCCTATCGCAAATCAGAACCCGAACACGCCTTTCTCACCGCCCGATTACAATTTACACCTACTTTGGCAGACTCCTATCACTGTGTGCTGCATGGTAAGCAGTCTCTAGCATGTTTACAACAAGTGGAGCGTAGTCTTTGCCAGCAGTCCTCACAGTTGCTGCTGTCTCCTGGACAGTATTGCGGGCAGAAAGCGGTCGACATGGGATTTCCAATCGGACATCATCATTCCATCACAGCCCGCTTGGCGGCGCATTATTCGCCACCCCGCCCCTGCCCGGATCTCGAAACACAAGCCCCGGCAGATCTCTATATTCTATTTTCGGCTTGGCCCACTCATCATTTCTTGCAGGGGAATAATAGTACTCCGGAAATCAGGCCTTAGGTAATTATCACAATTCTACACTTCCATTGAAATGATAGACTCCCATCATCATTGCATGTTGTAGATGGAGGAATTTGCTAGGCGGCAACTCGACATTCTTGCCGTATGCTTTGGATGTCCTCTTACTACCACACCACTGTCATCTCCGTAACGATTATTAAGCGCCCTCCAGAAATGTTTACGAAGTACCTCCTTTCGGACATTACCGCTAGGCAGCACATTAGCTGAAGCTGCTGCCCACGAAGCTGCTTTTATTCATCGATAAGTGATAGGGTTGGTACATCCCACAAATTCTTCCACATGCGCCTCTAGTAATGTTCTTTGCCAATTCGAATCTGGTCTTGTGATTTCCCAGTGTGAAAGAGCTCAATGCTGCACAAGGCTACACGTGGTTCACCTATCCCAGGCTACCACATTTGCTGTTGATGCCTGTATGAAACGCGGCCACGTATACTGAAGGGTCCTGACTAGTCCAATGTCGACGGTTAATGAATCTATTCAAACCACCATCGATGGTCTCTATTCGCCATTACTGGGGCAGCGAGATATACGACTGCTGGAGATCCTGCCTGGAGACGATGAGAGCACCATAGTCACATCTATGGTCACGGTGTCGTTGGACAGTAAGCCGACCTTTGCAGCGTTGTCATATGTATGGGGTGACGCCACGCAAAGGTCAATAATTGAGTGCAATGGGCAATCTATCAGCATCACTACAAGCTTGGCCGAGGCACTGAACGCGTTCCGAAGCTTCAGTGCTGGTTTAGATGCACCTCTAAAAGAAGCCCAGAGCTAGGTATCGCATGTCATTCGTGATATTGCCCTCCGGCTAATGTCCATGAAGCAGGATATGGGCGGACCAATTGTGCATCAACCAACACGATGTGCTCGAGCGTAACCATCAAGTCGGCATAATGGGCTCAGTGTACAGCAATGCTGGATGTGCTTTCATTTGGCTTGGTCCTGGAGATGAGGAATCTGACCAGGCGCTGAGCTTCGTCGACTCTCTACAGGAGATGCTTTTGGAATATATAGCTGATTATGATGGGAAAGATTTGGACGTTGATATGATAGACTTGCCAGACGGTGCATTTTCACCGTCAGAAGACCCGGGTTGGGTGAAATTGTATGCAATATTTGAGAGGCCTTGGTTTCACCGGTGTTGGACTTTTCAAGAAGCGATCCTTGCGCCAGAACGGATGATAGCATGCGGATCGAAAATTCGGGGTTGGATCACCTTTGCACTTGCCTCTTTTGGATACACCCATCTTAAGGTTCGCGAGGGGACCATCATCTTCCCAGTCGTTCCACTTATCTCGATCCAGAATAGCATTGCCGAAAAACCAGAAGACCGGCGTATGTCCAAATTACTCTACAGGAACACATCAAGGACAACTTCCAACCCCCGTGACAGAGTCTATGCKCTGTATGGTCTTCTACAGGCCTATCAAAAAGTTCCTCTGGAGATAGACTATGCCATGAGCGTGGAAGATGTATATAGATCGACTGTGAAATATTGCATTGAGAGCGAGGAGAGTCTTTCCATCCTGACGCTCGTGTCCGAATTCGAAAATCTATCAGATTTCCCTTCCTGGGTCCCGGACTTGCGATATTGTGTTGGATCGGGCTGTGCTCCTGTAGACCCGCTGTTTCACCGGGTATTCAACGCCTCGTCCAGAAGTCGGCCTCTGCTTGTGCCTTCTTCCAGCAACGATAAGCTGATCGTGAAAGGCTTCATCTTGGCTATCGTTGAGCGCACCATTAATACAGCCGCTCTCAAACTCAATACTATAGATAGCTTCCAGTCCTGGCTAACAGATGCAGCAACTGCAGGTGTTCCGATGCGTTTCCTGCAAGGCAAAACATTCCGCACAAGCTATGACCTAACAATGACGATGGAAAATTTACCCTTTCACACAAGAAATAGAGACCCTATTCCATATCTTTGGGTAAACAGCATCAGTTGGCTTGCCGCATGATGTCCGGGCCCGATCCCGCAGGCGGTTTCTACGGAATACAAGACATGTATTGGCATGCAGACCCATAGAAGACTTCTTTTCCTGACCAAAGACTCTTTAGGTCTTGCACCCGCACCAACAAAAATGGGGGACAGAGTCTGCATACTCCCAGGTAGTGATGTGCCATTAATCTTACGACCGCGCCAAAACACAGCCAAAATTACACCAGTTATAGCAGCGAAACCCAAATGCCAGAGAACGTCGAAGACCACAACCCAGGGTATAAGGAAGCCCACCCACCAAGGCTCGAGAAAAAGCGCACGCGTAGCAAAGCAAGCAACCGAAGCGACAGAATGGACTCTTATCGGAGACTTACCTTAACGAATACATGGATGGCGAAGCCATGAAAACCGTGACAGAAGACGACTACATCAACTTTACCTTAGTCTAATTCTCCCTCCGACGCAGAGCACTTCAAAACCTCAGTGCCGGATCCATAGTCATAGTATCATGCATCCCCAACACCCACCCGACCTCCTTCCCGCTGAATCAACCTCTCCACGAACATCATACACAACAGAAACCTCACCACGACGTCCAACCGACCCAACAGCAAATCACATCAATCGCTCACACACCTCTTTGCCCAAATCCACATCCTCAAATATTCTTCTCTTCCTCATTCCTCATCTCTCCACGTTCGTTACATATGAATGTCAATTCCACTTTCGACTAGCTCGCCAGAACAGACCAGAGCGGTAGAACACGCCAAAGGCCGTTGGGACAAAAGGATTTCGACTTTACTTGTGAGGCTGATTGAACGGACGGAAGGGTGTGGAGATATTGAGGGGTTGATTTGACGTTTGTTATAGGGGGTATTTTCCTAGTGATTAAATATCTGGAACATGTTATGAGGTAGTAGTTTCCTAGTGATCAAGTATCTTACAGATTCCATATGCCACAAGCTCGACGAATATTGAATGAGCGATTCATGATTTATTCACACTTCATTCCCATGTTCATGCGTTCAGCATCCATTTACGGTCCAAAATTTCCCAATTAAATACATACACAACAATTACCTCCCTGCACGATCACATTTCACACCCCCTGCACTCCATACCAAACCCGTTTCTCTCCAACCCTCCTCCTCCTAACCCTCCTTCTATACTCCTCCCTAGCCCTCCAATTCCTCCACAAACCCCGCCCCTGCACCACCAAACATACCACCGTCCAAACACACGTAACAACCAAACTAGTAGGAAACTCCAACATATTCGTACCCGGCAGTACATATTCCTCTTTAAAACCTGCTGCTGCTAAAATTGATGCTTCAGATGATTTGGTGGTTGAGTTTTGGTAGGCAAAGAGACCTGTGAGGAAGGATGTGGTATTTACTGATAGAGTGATGGTGAGGATTGTGCCGTTGGTGGTGGTGCTGGTGAGGGTGATAGTCGGCGTGAGGAGGGTGCGTATCGTATCTCTGTATCTGTTCATCAGTAAACGATCCTTCCTAGCGGGTTCTGGCTCCATAAGTAGGACTGACACATCAACACCACCCAGACTAACATCCCCATCCACCCTCCCCTCAATCTCCAACCCACCAACATACCCCAGCCCCACCCCATTCCTCCTCCTCCACAAATTCTTCGCTTCCTCTCTCCCCACAACAGGTACCCCCTCCTCCCCTTCCACTTCCCTACCCCCACCATCCCTCTTCCCCTCACCCGCATTACTCCTCTCATTCCCAATCATCCCCACACTCACCACCGTAGCCCCATCATTCACCACACCAACATCCACTCCCTCCCCTACTGCATCCACTTCCACCCATACACCACTCGGCTTAGCGATGCGGTAAAATCGTATCTCAGCGCCAAAAACACCCGTGGCGTTATGGAAAGTGAGGACGTTGTAGCATGCTGCTAGGCCGGAGGGGTTTGAGACGCTGCTGTGTGACGCCAAGAGGGCGGATGTGCAAGATTTTGAAGTATCCGCGTTCGTTGTATTATCCGGCGTTTCAATACTGGGATTGGTTTGGGTAGGGGCAGGGGCGATAACGTTCCTCTTCGAATAAAGCTCGTGGTTTACTGAGATATTTGATATGTTTGGAGGAGTGGGGTTGATGTTGCGCTGGTGGTAGAGGTTGTGGTTGAGAGGGATGGTGGGTATGGTGGTGCTGCGGTAGATTTGGATTTTCTGGTCGATGTAGAGGGTGTGGCGGGAGCGGAGGAGGGGTGGGATTGGTTGGGGAGATGGGGGGTGGTGGGGGAGAGGGAGGTGGAGGATGGAGGTTAGGGAGAGTATTGTGGGGAGGGAGATGTGCATCTTTGAACGCGGTGAGAGGAGGGTGATGGTGGTGAGATGGTTTTGGTGTGTGAAGGCTGTCGAAGGACATGGTGTGAAGTGGCGAGACGGTTGGAGATTGCGTGTTTTAGATGATCGTACCTCCTGCCTTTGTTGAACCTCCTGCCTTTGTTGAGTATGTATACGGGAATGATGAAAGCTGGTGTCAGTAGCTTGGAAGGAACTTTCAGAAGATTGTTGTATACCAGATCAGTGGAGGAATGTGCAAACAAAAGTGTAACAGATGTCATATGAATGTCATATACCTAGTCGGTGATGACGTGAAAACTCCGCCCAATGCAGTAGAAAACATGCCATAGCTATGCAATTATGTATCGCTAGCTCCAGTAGCTCAAAATGCTTTACCTTTTAGATACTAATAACGCCACATCATCAAGTCGAATATACACGACATTCCAAAAGTCACCTGGGCGGCAGGATACTAGGCGACTGGGCCCCATACGCCCCGGCAAAGTCGAGCTGTTCCAGTTGACCTTGAATACGATCTATTTCCTTGCTTATGTCTTCCACGTTCTGCGACAGGCTGCTCACTTCATCAAATTTCCTCCGCTTATTAGCATCCGCTACTTGCTCTTTTACCAGGAATAGCTGCTCTTCTAAGACGATGAGCGTCTCACGAAGGGTCTTCTCTTCAGCTTCGAGCGCAGAAATAGCGCTGCTGCTGCTCGCCAGAGAGGCGTTGTCAACGTCGTTGTATTTGATTGCTGTGAGGGCTGTTGTCGGTTTCCCATTCGGTATTGCACGTTCCGACGGGGCTGCGCCGTGCGCTGAAGCATGTTTGAGGACCTTAGGGAGTGCTTTGAGCGGTAGCATATGAATCTGCAGGAAATTCGAGCTCTGCTGATAGATAGCTTTTTGCAACTTTTGCTGCGCTGGCGAGTCTGTAGGTAAGTCTCGGATTCTACGGGCTGCCGCATTATATTGGCCGAAAGCATCGACCAATCTCTTTCGGGTTCTGGAAGCGTCGGCGATCTGAGCTTGTGTAGGAGCTTTGTGTGGATCTCTAGTGTGACTGAGCATGAGTTCGTCACATGATCCGGGGTGAACCTACTGCAAGACCATCAGCAACCGCTGGAACTTCGGTAGCATTAATCGTATGCCTCGTTCAAATTGTATTAGGTTCTCATAAGCTCGTTGATCTGGAGGTTTGTGTGCAAGAGTGGCTTTGAAGTCGCTTCTACTGAAGACCGTGGTCCTGCAGTCTTTACACATACGCACGTCGATCCCAATCTGCCCATTTGCCTTTTCTGTCAAATGGTTAGTTGCTGATATGGTCAGTCAATGCTGATGAACAGAAGAGATTACAACATACGTGCTGCAACCGCCAGTCCCACCTCCTTGGAGCAGTCGGTCAGAGGATCGCCGCAAACAACACGACCACACAATCGGCAATGATGTCTTCTGAACGTGTAATTAGAGAATTCCTGTTGACAGAAAGGGCACCGTGCGACGCGAGCGTCATCCTCCCAGTCTACCACAGATTGTTCTAACTGTTTCCGTTGATTCTTAACACCTGCTAAAGGCCATATAAGGCTTCCCGGCGATGCATTCTGGTCTGGCGGCGGATTGGCTAACAGTTGGGTGAGCTTCGTGAGACGCTTCTCCAATCTCGAAATTTCTAGCAAGGTCTTATCCACTGTCTGGCTTCGGAACCTTTTAAAATCCTCCGTATGGTCTCGCTCTAACCCTGTCCTATCATTGTAACCTTCCCTAGAGATGTAACACGTTTCGCAGACTCGACACCATAGACCTCTTACAGGCTCATGTTGAGCTGACCTGGACAACTTCATCTGGTACATCGTATGTTCATCACAAAATAATTTGCCACAGTTTCTGCAATTTACGCTGCCATTGGCCGAAGTGAGCCTCTTCCCACATGAAGGCTCTGAGCAAGCGTCATTTGGTCCATGTCTCTGCCAATGGGTCCTAGTCACAACCTCATCTGGATCTGGAGGAGTAGGCTCTGGTGTGGGGGTGCCATTCGTATGTACCGTAGGCGAGGGGGGACCACTGTCGTTGTCGAAGACATCCAAGCCTTTGAATTTCTGGTTGAGGACAGCTAGCGGCTGAAAGCGCTTCGCCTTGACCATTTGTGTTTTGAACCAGTCTTTAGCTTCATTTTGTTTGACCTCCTCCAGATTCTTGTGCGTATCGTCAAGATGCCTATTCAATTGTAGAAGCGTAAGCTACACGACGATTAGCGAGGCGTCAATACTCTATGGTAGGCATTTCAGACCATTTCTTCATTGCATATTGGACAAGCAAGTCTCGTGCTGGCTGCTACAGCAGCTGCATTATCAGCTTCACTTTGCTCAAGCGAGATTCTAGAGCTGATATCCTGGGCATCAGTGGAAAGTTGCGATGTCGAGGCCGAAGAGCTGACAGAGAGAGTACTTTCGGACGGCGAGAGCAAGCTCGAGTTCCTGGCTGGATATAACGGGGCTGGGGCAAGGTTACGCCCACTACCCAGGACTCGGCCTCCCCCGAGCTTCCGAGAGGACATGATCAACAAGGAGCTCGAGGCTCATGAGATCAAGTCCTCACATGTACTTCTTAGGCACACGATGTGGGCCAGGCTTGGCGGACTCGGATTATAGAAACGCCGAACCCGATATCGCCATTGAGGAAGCCATGTCATAATGCAACAAAGATGGATTCCAACGTTTCAACCCTACAATGTCGGAGGAATTTCCAGCTGTTCAGGGGGGTGGCTCATTGATTCTTGCCTGGCAAATCCGTAACAAGAAGGTGCTAGTTGTAGGAGGAGGGGAAGTAATTCTCTCTGCTGAGCAGGCTCTCAATGACGTCCTTTTGCTGACTCGCACTCTAGGTAGCAGCAGGTCGTATTCTCAACGTGCTTAATGCCGACGGCAAAGTCACCGTCGTGTCGCCACGCTCAGGCCTGAATCCTGAGGTGGCTCACCGAATAGAGAAAGGTCAAGTCACCTACCATGACCGGAAGTTCGAGTCCTCGGATCTCGACAATGTCGACATGGTTCTCACGGCTATTGACGACCCTGCCGCCTCTACCACGATCTGGAAACTTTGCAAAGAGCGGAAGATAGCGGCAAACATAGCTGATGTGCCACCTGAATGCGACTTTTACTTCGGATCTGTGCATAGAGACGGTCCACTGCAGATCATGGTCTCAACGAACGGCAACGGGCCGAAGATCGCGAGTCTTGTTAGAAAACAGATCGCGGCTAACTTGCCGGAAAATATTGGGTCTGCCATACAGAAAGTGGGGAGATTACGGAGAAAGTTAAGGCAGGTGGCACCTGATGTGGAAGAGGGTCCGAAGCGAATGCAGTGGATGAGTAAGGTCTGTGAAGATTGGAGTTTGGGGGATCTGGTGGAGATGGATGAAGAAGATATGGACAAGCTACTTGGGTTTTATAAGCCTGGCACGGTGCCATCATTTGAGGAGCTAAGGCTGGGAGATCAGACCGATGAATTTGTTTTTGATGGCAGCTTTGGTTGGTGGGTATGATACTTTGGGTGTTTGGAGGTAGAACTAGGATGTATATGAATGGGACATGTCAAACAACAGTGTCAATTCTTCGCTACGTACATGGAGCACGTAAGTCAATTTATGTGGTATAGTGGTTTGTGATGAAAGACTAATCCTTCGCCAGACAATATCATTATGTCGTCATCAGAGACTCTTTTCAAGTGCTTAAATGAGGCAAGTTCGTCTTGTTCAGATGTGCAGTTTCAAAATACATGAGCCGAAACCAACTTATGCCTGGTTTGGTGACCAGATGGGTTACAGCTATGAGGGCAGCCTATTCCAAGCTACGTCAAGAACCCAGTAGTCATAAAACCCCTGTTCCCACTGAAACTGATAATCATAAGCCGAGTTCTTCGTGCTGGTTATCAAAGTCTGCAGTGCGGTCTTCATGTACGGGTCGGACTCGAAGTCGATAATGATACCAAGCTGAATATCAAGCTCAACGCCAACCAGTGAGGTCTCGTATGTGTAGACGCACTCCACAGGCCATCGGCCCCTATCGAAATGCATTAAAGCATAATCAGAACCCGCTCTGGCTAAGCTGTTAAGCCTATGTGCTCTGGATCGTGCAAGAAATGCGGGTTCCAAGGCCTTTCGACTAATTTCGAATCGGATCCTCGCCGCGCGCTGCCGATTAAAAAGATCGGAGAAAATGTCGGCGGGCAACCCTTCAGAGTAAAAACCATCACTCCTCCACGCCTCTGTGAAGCCGTAGAAAAATGGCAAACAATCTAGAGCCTCTTGGTATGCATGGATCGCCTTTACATGGCGTCCGCAACGGAAAGCTTCGTCTCCTATCCTTGTGAATGTCCTTGCCTGATCCACGGAGGCCTTTGCTCTAAGGGGAGGTTCTTGGATTTTGTCCGCAATTCTATACGCGTAGTCGGCGTTCACGCTGTCATCAAGATAAGCTTCCCAAATGCCTTGGCGAAAAAATGGTTTTAGCAGTTTCCCCAGCCTGAAGTCATCTACTTCGCGAGTAGTGGCGTCCTTAAGGGGACCCGATGGACTGATGGACAAGTAGGTATGTGGTAGTAATGGGCATCCTAAACTCTCATAGACACCGTCGATCGTACTTAGTGCTCGTACTAGCCAGGGGATATCTACACCAGCTATCATGTAACAGCTGGAAGGAGAGTGATCTTGATATCCCGGCAACAAACACAGATCTGGTTTCGTGAATGATGTGAGGGGCGAGAGGTCGAGGGCCATACCATGATGTTTGAAAGATTTTGCTCTGTCATGCCACGCGAGAACAACTGGCCTGATGAGGTTATAGAATGCTGAGCTGACCTCCAGGTTGATTTTGACCAGCACGAAGAGATTGTGGTTGCGGAATATATACTCGGCCTCTGCCCTGACTTGCCGGCTCACACGCAATATTGAGAACTGAAAGTCGTATCTGAACCGCCTATCCTACGATCCGGTTATTCAAAAGGGGACATAACTGATGACGGTAATTTTCTAGGACTCACCCAGCCCGGATAGATGGCTTTCACATGTTCAGCCGACAACCAATATTGGTAGATCATATCTCGTATCTCAGGGAGAAGATCTAAGAATCTAAACCGAGTCCTCAATACCAAGGCCATGTCTAAGCGTGTTTGATAGAAAGATGTTAGCAAAGGCGGTGGTCTGTTGGGCAAAATGAGAAGGTCTTGAAGGTGTTATCCAAGGCAAGAGAGTATTGGAAGGATGGAGAAAATGTCGAAGCATGAGAAGGCCAGCTGAGGAGGGAAACGGTCTTGAAAAGCACATGATACTTTGCTTTACGGAGAGTTGTCAGTATGCTAACCATATTCAGGCACTATCCCGGGTTTTGGCGTTGTATGGCTCAATGAATCGTCTGGGAACCAGCAGCTGTTCCACTGCAGCCCCACTAGTGGAGCCCCAACTTTGCAAACTAAAAAGATAACAGGACGCATGATCATGGTATTCCGGAAGCGGATACTCCCGTGCTCTGATTGGGTTCAAATGTGTGTATTGATCGGGATGTTGAGAGGCTAGGGGGTGTTGAGGGTGGAGGAAAACCAAGGCTGGCTAGTACGTGGCTTATTAGCGGCTGAAAGCAATTATCGTGTTACAGTCCATATCAGGGACCTTGGGATAGAGGAGCTTGTGCGAAGCTTGTTTAAGGCTGAAGGCAATTGTCGTGTTACAGTACTCATCAGGGGTCTTGGGGTAAAGAAGCTTGACCTGAAGCATATGCCGGATTGCGAACATTAGAGTTCAAAAAAAGCATCTTGTTTCATTATCTTTTAGAAATTAAACCTTTCTTTCTTCTTTGGCAACTGCGAGATTCGGTACAAAGCGCCAGGTCTCGGATGGAGCCTTATATCTGTACCCGCTAGCTAAGAGCTTAAGCACATTTTGACATTCCAAGGGACTAGCAAAATAGGAAGTTGGATTTTTTGTACTCATTTCGCGCGTAAGATACAAGCACGATAATGGCGTTTAAACTTGTGTGACTTGCACTGAAAGATGCGGTGTAGCGGAAGTACAGGTGGCTGTTGCAAGGCTGGCATGGGCTCTCGTGGTGGAACATAAAGGACCATATGTCCAGGAGCTAAGATGAAGAATACAAGATAGTGGCGTTGACGTTCCTGGGATGTACGTTCACATGATCCCTGGAATTGGCGCATCTACAGGTTGACGCTTACAGGGAATGATAACGCGTTACTAACAGTGAGACAAGTTTGTTCAGTACCACAGCTGCATAGAACCCTCGACGAGAGTGGCAACTCTGTCTTGAGGAATGTAGCTGGATCACAAGAGGCTGTTGGAGGGGAAAGATCTTCAAAGGTTATGATCATCTTTCAAAGGGAGAAGGACAAAGATGGTATTGGCCAACGGGAAGCAAGGCTTGATTTAAGGAAGCCCACAAGTGGAGCAAAGCGTGTAGTATATTGTGGTGGGTCCATCCGAGACATTCCGCTGATCATGTTCTCGCTTTAGAGCGTACCACCCATCACTAGTTGCTATTCACGAAGCAAAGGCTCACTAGGCATCTCTTTACCATTTCGAAGTCATATACCAAAGTAATTTGTTATTACTGCCCAGTCAAGCCTTTGTTAGCTCTCTTTTCAACATTCCGCAGAAGCTCTCAAACAGCACGCTGTCTCTGCCTTGTATCCAGCGCACCAACACCTCTACACTTCCCTTCTCAACTGCATTCAGCTGGACCTTGAAGCCAAAAACCGGCTCACTATCTTCACTCTCGTTGTCAGAGGCAACATGGTTCGTCGAATCATGTCTCACTTGCTGCTTCCTACGCCGCGCAGCCCGACTCCAAACATTGCCATTTGCGAAACCGAGACCTGTCGCTAGGATTGGACGGTACCGGAATTTCACGTCCAAGGAAAGCAAAGTCTCGCTCATTGACCGAGCACAAGAATATACACTGCTATTATTGACATTGAACGTGCTCTCAGAAGGAAAGGGTAACAAGTGCTTTGGTAGCGTGGATGTCCCTCTTGTAACACTCTTTGAAGACTTGAATTAGTCCAAGATCAAGTCCTATTTACTGAGACTTGACAAACCTGGCTCGGTCTCATACTCCCCCAGCTCCAAGCAACACTCCATCGCCTTGTTTTGTTGCCTTGGATCAAGTCCTTAACCGCCCAGTTGTGGATTCCTGCTGCAACAAGACGCTCGATGATGGTTCCAACACTGGTATACTTCCCTAACATGCTTGTATACCACTGGCATCTTTCGCCAAGAGTCTTGCTTTCATCAATCATACGGCTGACGAATGCGACTTCGCCGCCTGCTGTGACCATTTCGACATCGGCGCCTGTGCACGCTGAGTGAGGTGGCCTGGATTTTGCAGCGGCCGATGAGAGCAGATCTGCAGTCGAAGTGTAGAAAGGAGGGTTGCACATAGTGAAGTCAATACTGGCTGAGTTGTAAGGCAACTGTTTCCTTGCAGATCGAGACACGTACCTTTCAAGATCTAATGCATCAAGGGGTATCAGAGGGTCAGTGGGTTTGGTCCGTAAGGGTCGTATGCGTGGCTTGAGGTTATTCCGAATAACGTTCGAGCGGGCATATTCGATGTTCTTTTCATCAATATCTGTAGCACAGTTGGGACTATTTGCTGGACATCGAGCAAGATCATGGTACCTGTAGCAACAAATTTCCATTTCGGTCTCTGCGAACAGCCGAGCAATGGGTAGATACAACTCGAACCTGTGCCTCTAAAACCCTGGATCAGTACCGAGCTGTGGTTTTAAGAACAATGACTTACATATCAACCCCGATTACATCTCTCTCTGGATCGTACTGGTCTATATAGCTGTCGCTAGTGGTGTCGAGTAGGTCTTGGATCCACAAAATATAGTTGAAACTTGTATATGGTCAGCTTTGCTGGTGTCTTTCCGAGAGCACAAGAACTCCAACCGGTTAGGAACCTACAGACATGCTTAGCTGAGATCTCGAAAAGATTTGAGTGGTTTTACCGGAGGACACAAGCGGTCATGGGGCAGCTCAAGCTGTAGGCCAAAGTCTCGCTCCAGCAAGCTCTTCGTCAGCTGTCTTTACGAGCTTAGTATATTCAACATAGTGTAGACCAAATCATCGTACTGCACCGCCTCTGGATTGCTGAAATCTAATTGTCCATTGCTTTTTAGGCTAGAAATTCGTCAATATTTTAGACGTGATCATGCTACCAAACGCGTACTATTTATTGAAGGGAGGAGATTGCAATGCTAAGACCGCAAAGTCTAGCTCTTCCTTGTAGATGTTTCGATTTGGCATTGCTTCGAGGCATACTGCGCCAAACAATTGTAATTTCGGCCTATGTTATGAGAGGAACGTGAGTGCAGCATAGATGGAGTCAACCCTAACCCTAATTGAACTCGCGGAACGGATCCGAAGTCTTAGAAGCGAAAATCATCTGTTGAAAGCATCAAAACGTATTTCATTGTTCTACCGAACATGGACCAAGAGCTACTGAAGGAATGCTCAAGAGACACTCCTCGCTCTATCCTTGGGCATCAGAATGATCTAAGTCGCCTGTCCTCGATTACAGTGCACAGTTGCGACGGTGACTGGACGCAATACCTGACCAAACGCATTGATGTAATTGCCCAAGATTCAGAGGATGTTTTGAAGATCAGACCTGAACTCTTTAGACTTGGTAGAGTTGCGCTAGATGCATTCCTACAAGCAAATGTCACTGGTCCGCCTTTTGCTTGGGAATCAACGACCCTGTTCCCAGAAGACGTTGTTAAGAAAACCGAATTTGGGAGACTCAAACAGCATTTGGTCTCGAGTCTTAGTGTTGATGGCACAGCTGTCTACCAGCTGACGCCCCATGTCGAAATCTTCTGCCTGGCGCGATGTCTACTTAATCACCCGGCTCTGGGCCAAGACACAGAACAGATCCTGGCCCGCTTGAGGGTAAATTTCTGGCATCAAAGGCTTCTAAGTGAGGTTTCCTCAAGTCTACAAGAACAAATCTACGTAGACTTGGGTATTATTGATAGAAGAGTACTTGTTGAAAGGTCTCAAGCAGGGTTTCTTAGTCCTGCTGAGTTCTTAACAGAAAGAGCTACAATACATATACTCCACGGCTTCGATGCGAAAGCGAGGAATGACCTTGCAGGAGCTGCAAGAGAAAGATCATTTGAATTTGCGCTAACAGGAAGATTGGGAAAGCGAACAAAATTTCAAGAGAAGGAGCTGAGCCAGCTCGTTGTTGTTGCCAGAAGTGCGAGTTCGGGTGAAACATCGAATGGATGGACGGACGTTAATGCGTCGACCCCAGACACAACAAGCAGCTCCGTGCAGAAGAAGCCAAGGAACCTGAACTTGGACGATGATACACTCCTTGAATCGATTGCGTTCACGAAAGACAGTGATTCATCTTCAGAATTACAACCAGATGAGCATCTCCCAAAGACACTCGTGGATTTAGACCCTGGGAACCAACCTCAGCTAGAACCGCTTGATGCTATTATTCTCCTTGCCACGGCATCCTCCATCACCATCACTTCTCCTACCGATGGGTTGACGCGTGAAGAGACGTTGCCTTATGCCGAACGAGTATTATCAGGAGGTAGCTCCAATTGGCAAATCTACACACAAGCGCTACTGGTGCGAAGTCGAATTGAAGGCTACAAATCTCGGACTATTGAGAGGGGCGTGCTCCAGCTTCAAGCTTTGGTTGACCAGGTGATTGCAGAGACCACTTCTATCGATTCGGCAGAGACGTCAACCCCAGAAAAGTCTACTCCAACAACTTTTCTACCCAGAATCAATCGATCAGACTCTGCACCGGCTTCTGAGAGGCTTCGATACATCCATGCACTTGCATCACCGCCTCGGTGGAAGCTCGAAGCCGAGCTCGCTGATCGTTGGGTGTCTCTTGGAGGACTGCGAACAGCACTAGAAATTTACGAACGATTGCAAATGTGGCCCGAAGTCGCTCTTTGTTGGGCAGCGAATGATCGAGAAGACAAAGCACGGAAGATCATTCGACGCCAGCTCTATTACCCAATCATTACAACCTCAACTGAGAAGTTCCTCGTGGACGGTGAAGATACTGACATTGGGGATTACAGGATCGAGCGTGTCCCTCTACCGGCAGATGCCCCACGGCTCTTCTGCATACTAGGCGACATTGAGAAATCGGTCTCTGCTTACGAGCGGGCCTGGGATATCTCCAATCGTAGATATGCTCGAGCACAACGCTCGTTGGGAAAATTCTATTCAGCTGCTAGAGACTTGCGTAGGGCAGATGCAGCTTACTCGAAGTCTTTGAAAGTGAATCCACAAAATCATGCTACATGGTTCGCGCTGGGATGTGTTAGACTACAATTGGAGGACTGGGCTGGTGCTTTGGAAGCATTCAGTCGGAGCGTGCAGATCGACGGGGAGGATGCTGAGTCGTGGAGTAATCTGGCCGTAGCTTTGTTGAGATCACCACCTGAAGTGTCAGCGAGCAACGTCAGCGAAGTTGCGACCAAGGGTGACATCGCTACAAGAGTTGGGCATGCTGAGGATAACGAAGACGAGATCTTGCAGGCAGTGCCGGCAGTAGACCCTCAGAGACATATTCGGGGAGCTTTTGCTGCGCTTAAAAGGGCCGTCAAATTGAAAAGGGAGTCTTTCCGGATTTGGCAGAACCTTCTCAGTGTGGCTGTACAGCTTGCTCCTCCACCATATACTGACATCATAGTTGCCCAGACACGACTGATTGACTTGCTTGGGAAGACTGAAGGTGAGCGATGCGTTGATGTCGAAATCGTGGAGAGCCTCGTAGCACATCTGATCGCAACCTCACCCTCAAATTCCCAGCAGGTGCAAAACGGTCGAGATAATCAAGAAACGGTTGAGTCAAGGGACGAAAAGGAGATCCCTAGTAGCCATAGAACGGGGCTCGAGAAGATGGTCATCGACTTAGTCCAAAAGAAGATCGTTCCACTGATTACATCTTCACGTCGTTTATGGCTTGTTGCCGCAAAATTATCCCTGTATCTCCAGCATCCAGCGGCAGCTCTGTCAGCATACGAGAAGGCTTGGCGTGTTACGCTGAACAAACCTGGCTGGGATACTGGAGCTGGTACAGACTCTGCACGAATGACTTGGGCAGAAGTCCGCGAAGCAACCATTGATTTAGTTGATGGGTATGAGAGTCTGGGGGAAAGAACTCGAGAGGCTGGTATGGCTGCGGGAGAATTGGTGGCAAAGGACTGGAAGTTCAAGGCTCGAAGTGCGTTGAAGTCGGTTATGTCGCGAGCTAAGGAAGGCTGGGAGGGAGATGCTAGCTATGAAGTTTTGAGTGAACGGTTGCAGGATCTCAAAAGTGTGTGAAGCATGGTCGAGTACGACCCGCTTACTTTTGTATATATATTTTCCTCAAACTTAGGCCAACACATGATCTCCCGCTGACTGAGGCTTCGACGCTCTACTCCCCCACCAAAGTCGATTTCGTCAATGTGCTCCCTCGTTACTCTCCCATGCTCCCTCTCTACTTTCCTATAGGGACGTGCTAGGCTTGGCGTGGCGCGACGTTGTGGGATAGTGGTGACAAGTGGCATGATAGGCTTGCTCATCTCTCAGTACTTTGCTTGTTGGTAGAAATTCCAAACCATATTCGGTCATAAGATCCCTCGCCACTGGCCTGTCAATGCATTAAGAGACATTTAAAAACAGTCGGTACTGGGAAAGTTTGCATTAACGTCTCGGGTGTTGTCTAGATATACTATATATAGTCAGAGAAAAGTTTCTCGTTCTTGGTACGATTTTGATGCATTGGACTTCGCTTGACGGAGTATGAAAAGCTGGATTCGTCCTCACACTTCAAAAGGGAATTTGAAATACTTCAGCCGCAGCTGAGGATTCTCCGATCCTTTACAAGGTCTTGGGTATGAAATCAATTGCGTGGTTGGCGTAAGAGCCTGTCACTCAAATTGCTTTGTCTGTCTTCTCATCTGTTTCCTCGACCTTCTCAGGAGCATCATCTATACAAGCTAGGAAGACTCCTCTCTTCACACTGCCTTTGTCTCCTATCTCTATGGATATGTGATCTTTAGCAATTCGAGCGGGTTCGTCAAGCTCGTCCAGCACGTCGGTCCAGTCGACTTCTTTCGCGTCCAGCAGTACTTCACTATCTTCTCGGGTCACAACGAAGGGATCATTGTCCCCGAACATCCTGTCCTCCTCTACCCGTGGTCCATGGTCCTCTAGAACAACATCTGTGTTAGTTTTAAGAAAGCCGGTAGATCTCCCACGAACGTTCCGGTACTGAATAGCAAAAATGCGGCTATCGTTGCTCTGTGCTTCGCGGAACGTTACGTTTTCAGCGGTCTTGCTCTTCTGTCCCTCAATGTTGCCAATCAACTCCGGAGATACATGTGTCCCAGTGGTCGATGCGATCGCAGCGCTAGCCGCAGCCCCAGTTGGAATCTTTGCAGCCGCTTCGGATTTCTTGGCATGGGCTTTGAGGCTTGCCATTGCAGCATCTTGCCATATGAGCAGGCCGACAATCATATACGCCGGATCCATCTTTGGCTTTGCCCATCGCTTGATCTGTCCCAGTATTTCAGGGTCTTTAGTCAACCGCTGGAACACCGTCTCCTGTTGTCTGAGTTCCCACGCTGATATTTTAGAGTTTTTGAGAACGGAAGCTTGGGAGTTTTCCTGCGAGCTAAAAGCTTCTGCGATGCTGAGAAATTTGACCCTGAGTGCCTTGCTCGAAGTGACGTCAGCTATTCGGGCAGCGTTGGACAACTCGGTGGTATTGGGTTCGAGTTTGTTGTAGGTCGAAGCGTCTTCGGGCTTGTATTCAGCTAGAGGCTGCGCAAAGTTTTTGACGATCCGGCCAAGCATTGCCTTTGCCTCAGACGCGAGTGGAAACGACGGGCCTTTGAGCAAAATGAAGACTGGATCATTCGTTTCCATTGTAAATTGTAATTGTTTGCAAGTGTCGACTTTCGGGGATCAGATCAACATCATATGGATATATGGAGGGGTCCCCGGGCGCGTGATCACCTTTTTTCTTCTTTTCTTTTTCCTTTGGGATCATACTCCATTAGGGGCCTGCTAGGCCCATCTGGGCAGACTATCTAATCTAAGGTAGCCAATGGACCCCTTGCTCTACATTGAAGGTTGAATACGCGGAAACAGTGCCCTCATCCCTCAATCCAATTCAAATCTAAAAGGAGTATGTTTAGGCCTAAGCTCCCATGCAACAAAAAGCCTTTAAAAGCTCATTACCACTGCCTCCCTATCTCGTACGAGCCCTAGATCCTCAATCGCGGCTGCCTGCGTCGCTCCTGGCAGGACCGCACGGCGTTTGAGTTCGTCAATTATCATATTTCTACGGCCAAAGAAAACCCTTGCGGCTTGCCTTTGCCGCGATCTCGCGCTCCATACGTATCTTTTAAGGCTTGAATAGCCGGAGCGGAGCGCCATCCTGTCACTCTCGCCGGAGGTCAGGGACAGTATAGATAGACCACGATATCTTGACCTGAGGTGCAGCAGCAAGATCCAGCGGACAAAGAATTTCACTGGCATCGAAGTAGATCTCATATGAAGAATGGCTCCGTACGAAGGCTGACAAGACTGAATGCCTTCCCTAGCCCTGGACGTCTCCCCCATTCATGTTGACGACAATAGGGACTGAAACGCTTATCGAAGGGCTCGTATGAAGCTCAATTGCGGAAACCGCTTGAGGGCCGTGGATGGTGATAGAGAAGTAACCGCTAAGGGAATCGTGGACACCACGATGCGTTGACTCTTGTAGCATATAATTGCGTTGCCCATGGTGATCAACGCTCCGTACAATATCTTTCCGGGTCAATCTGAGCTACTTCAGAACGTCCGGCATCGCATTACGAAGCCGCACCTCATCTGGCGCCTCGATGTCGGTAGGTGGAAGCTCGACTTCTCTAGCGAAGTGCCGATAGTCACTTCGTGCAAAGAGACGATCGCGCCACATAGGGTGCTCAGGAATTTCTCGACGTGTCATCGCAGAGTCTTGAAGCAGGATCATACGAAGCTCCTTGAGTAATCGCAGAAAGCTCTGAGCGGCCAAATCAGATCGGTTCTCTTCGTCTTTATGGAGACTTTGAGCTGCAGCTCCTGGTACGACGCTCCATTGGTAAAGAACACAGAACGTCAACTACGACATCGTCCACAAGAGAAGATTCTTATGCCATGAAACCTCAGGGTATTCGATCCACCCAGTAGAATTTAATCCCCCGTAATCCAGTACACAGACATACGCAGAGCACGGCGTGGACCCTTCAGTCTTCAATGGCAAAGGGAAGCAGTCCGCCAGCTGCATCGTACGACGATCCCCCCCCACGCAGCAACAGCGTATGGCCCATAAGGAAATCCACCGCCGTACGATGGCAAGGTTCGATGGACCTAGGCGTCGACCACTTCCCAGACGTTCCCTCCGTCCAACAATGTTGGAACACCTCCATCATTTGAGATTGCTCATACCCGTCTAACAGCGGGTTCGTCCCGCGGTGTATGTATTCTTTTCGCATCCGTACGAAATCGTTCCGAGCCCGATCTTTAAGCACCGCTTTGACTTTGACGCCGCGGGGGTCCGCATGCGTGTTATGGCCCGAGAATTGCTGGAAGTTGTAGAGACTGATCACCGCGAATACCAACTTGTTGACCATACTTGTAACTAGAAGTTTGTACGATATCTTTCCTAGGACCTTATTTGTGGAGGCGCTTTCGGTAGCTCGTACGAAGCTTTCGCGAGAGGACTTCGGTCCCTAAGAATATCACCAATTTGTTCTCGGTAACGATCTCGCCGCCTGGAAACGCGTATCTGGCGCAGAATGCCTATCATATATTGTGAACCTATCGTACGGAGTACAACAGCGGCATTAGGGCTTCACACGCGCCGTTCCTTGATCTTCGGATCATTATTCTTCAATGTGTTGGCCGGCATACTGGTCTGCGCCAGGGCCAATGCGGCCTGCCCATGCCAGTATAGCTCAGCGTCGGTGTCAATCGCGTAGCGGGCTGTCTAGGATAAGGGACTCATCCTTTCAAGCAGATCGAAAGGCTTCTTTCCTCAACGCTCCGTACGCGTAGTAGGTTAAGGGATCGAAATTTGGCGCCAGCT
The DNA here is from genome assembly GCA_000444155.1 of Cladonia macilenta KoLRI003786. Classification (NCBI taxonomy): domain Eukaryota; kingdom Fungi; phylum Ascomycota; class Lecanoromycetes; order Lecanorales; family Cladoniaceae; genus Cladonia; species Cladonia macilenta. The sequence continues at coordinate 832,916 of KE598567.1, forward strand.
CGGGATAACTCCGGCGTAACTTGGACCTTTTTCACCTCCTAATGTCCACATGATCGGATTTCTCCGGCGGGGTCAGTTCTCTCATCGACCGAAGTTTTTTTGATCAGATCGAGCGACCATGTTATTGCTCTTCAAGCACCTTCTATCATGTTGCGATTAGGTGGATTCGGAATGGCGAAACTGTCGATAAAACCATGCAGCCCGCAGCCAAGCGATCCAAGATATCAGAGCTACAAGCTCGAAGCTTGCGATTCCACGTGGTCGGCGACAATCCCTGTGCCTTCTTTCGAGGATTTAGCTTGTCTTCGGTGGTATTTTGAAGATTATGCAGAAAGAGAACCTTTCGAGATCTCTAAGGCAACAGACGCCAAGGATCTTTTACAAAACTACAGCGGTCAGCTCGCAGCTTCATTGGAGCTGTGGCGCTGTCCAGCTTCGTTCCAGAATTCCCAACTTCGACTCATTGTCCAAGTCGACACTCAGCCTGGGCATGGCTCAAAGAATGGTTTATGGGAGGTTCTAGAAGACCTAGCCTTATGGCCCTCACCTTGCCGTCCGAGTGCGGTAACGGTGGTTCGCCACGTCAAAAGAGGAACGCAAACTCACATCCTGCCAAGGACTCAAAGCTGGTTGCCTTCATTGTGTGGTCAGATCAATCTTCTCATTGTTTACGCTCGTCCTCTAGGAACGCGTGATGTACCTCACCGCCTGGTCTCGAGCGCCGTTCTGGAAGCAGCAGCCAAATCTCGGCGCCTTATTCACATTGACATTGTGCGGCCTGGAACCTTCGAGGCCTTCATCGAGCATCTCAACAAAAAGCCAGTTGGTTGTTATCAGCTTGTCCATTTCGATGTGCATGGAGTCCAGAGAGGAAATAAGTAGGGTCCCGTTAGTCTTATCATGATAAATGCTTATTTATCTCCAGAATATGGTTACAATTCCTGAAAAAGCAAGGTCAGGAATACAGTCCTCATCCCATTGCCATATCGGATGTGGCTACCCACTTAGTCAATAGAGAGGTCCGATATGCTGTCTTCAATGCTTGCAGATCGGCATGCACTGATAATGAAAGTATCAATCTTGCATCAGCTCTCATTGAGCATGGGCTCGATGCCGTGGTGGCAATGTCTTATAACATTGCAAGCTCTGCCGTGGAGACTTTTGTCAAGGCCTTCTATGGGAATCTATTTAGAGGCAATAGCTACTTCCAAGATTCGTCTGGCGCTGCTAGAGCAGCTCTCGCTGCGCATCCAATGAAACGGACTAAGTTCAATGAGAAAGTTGCCGTGGCCGACTGGATCGTGCCTATATGTCTAGCTTCAGAGTCTGAAGATGCTCCTTCGTTCAATGCTGACCTGCTAGACGAAGGTGTCAATTTCAGACACCTTTATTTCCTAGATGATGTTGACGAATATCCTATAGGTCGTGAGAATGATATTCTTCTGCTCGAAAACTCATTACTTCTCGAATCTAATGTAGGCCTCTTGGTTGGGAGAGCGGGCTCAGGAAAGACAAAGCTGCTTGACTACATGGCTTCGTGGTGGGAAGCTACAAATTTTGTACGGAGAACAATCTGGGCCGATCTCGATCATATGAAAGCAGGGATCGATGTTTCAGACCTCCAATCTATCTTCGAGGATCTTATAATGCCTGAAGATGCGATATTTAGGCAGAGCACATTCGAGTATTTAAGGTCGAACCGGCTTCTCATAGTCTTTGACGGCATCGAATCCTACATTTGCCCCGAGGGATCTTCCTTAAGTCAGCAGCAAAAGGCTTTGAAAGCTTTTCTGCGGGAGCTTTATGGTGGGCAAACGCTGGTGTTACTCAGCTCTCGCAAACCTGAACCGTGGCTTGACAGACTGGGACCCAGAAAGTCAAAAGAAGAACCTGCTCCGTCCATGTTCACTAGGCCCCTGGAAGGCTTAGCAGTATTGCCAGGCGTCCAAGTTGCCACTTCATTGATTCATGAGCGTCGAGGTGGGATTCAGTTCAATGCGGAAGATGTTGTCTTCGTCGAACAGCTTGTGAAGCTTGTAGAAGGCAATCCTTTAGCTCTAGAGCTTTTGACCATTGACTTTTGTCAAAAATCTCTCTCGATCGAAGACTACTATTACTCGCTGATCGAAGGTGCAGAAATAAAGCTCGATCTGCGGTGGCTAAAGGCAAATGATGGAGCTCGAAGTATTTCTGAGCTTTCAGAGTTAATACGCAAGGCAACCATGGCTAGTGAGGAAGAACGCCGAGAAATGCTGAAAATCTCTTTCACCGAAATAATCGAGCAAAAACCTGTCTCAGTCAGAGGATTCATACATGCAATGTCACCATCTTTTCTAGGCATGATGTGGCGAGCCGTTGCATCAGATGACCTGGTATACTACGTTTTGTTCCTGATGATGGCGTCTGCTTCATACATCAACACCAAGAACCTACATGGCCTGTACTCGAATCTATTCAAGATTCCCAAGACCGAGGAAATAGAACAATTCGTCCTCATACTTATGGTATCTCCTCCAGAAAAACGTCCTCTTGTTGAGGAGGGCTTATTCAAAGATGAAAATGTACAGTACCTAAAAAGGCTTCTCGAGGAACTTGTGGAAACACTGTTGAGTATGGGATACCTTGAATCACCAGCTACCAATATGAGAAACTTGCCGCAAAAGCCATACTTTCGCATCAATCCTCTGCTAACAATCATGGCCCGGACAAGTCTTGATTATGCGGCGAATCGGGAGCCGCTGCTCGAAGCCTCGTTCAGGTATCAGGCTTTCTGTATCAGTAGTTGGCCTCACGACTACATGTACTGGAATAAAGCTTGGGACCAGCCCAAACTAGAGATTAGTCTCACATTCATCAACTTCTATGCAGCCGTTCGTGTTGGTCTAAAACGAGATGCTGGCTACGATTTCGGCACGGAAGGGGCCATAATCATGCTGATTGCTTGCATAGCTAAGGGAAGCTTTGCTGATCCGAGCCGACATGACCTTTTAAAGCCACTTTGGGCTGTTGTAACTTCCAGAGCGCTTAGGACGCTGGATCTTCCATCTTCCAACGAGCCAAGTAGCTTCGCGACTTCAATACCGACATTATTAATGCCAGAGGATCTGCCTGAAGAGGAGAGGCTTTCCTACTGTGATGCTATATTGCGAATGCTTTGCGCTGGTCAGCTAGGCCTGGGTGGTCTTGGCATGATAAACACAGGGCAACTCAGTCAGGGGAATCCTCTCCTTGACAAGATCCTTGTCTTACTTGAAGATAATCTAGAGACCAAGCCTTTTGGCCCTCTTCTTGAGTACTTGCGCGCTCTGTCTGGGAGTTTGAAAATGTTCCCTCAATTGATTCGTGTAGCAGCTTCTAGGAATTTCGATTTGAAGACATGGTGGGAAGTACGAGAAAGATTCATCCGGGAGCAAATTGAGCGGCGAGGGGTCGAAGAATATCCTCCTGGACAGAAGAGCTGGCACGCAATTCCGTACAACCAAAATGGCATGTCTGTGCCCTTTGCATCTCTGGTTGACGTTCCAGCCAAGGTCAGAGCTATGGCTTCCAAAGGTCATTACAACGATGCACGTCGTCTATTGCAAGCAAAACTAGACGCCGAGATTAACCAAGGAGGTAATCAGGCACGGAGTAAAGCCACAATATATGAGCTTCTATATTGGGTGAGTAAAAAGGAGGATAAGTGGTTGGATGCCATCTCTCATCTAAATCGAGCAAAAGCCTTGCGCGAGTTCGATGGCAAGGTAGAGCCAGCGCAGCGAGTTGCATGGGAAGGAAAATTAGCCAGATTGTACGAGAAGAGCGGCGACCTGGATACTGTAATCGCATACGTGAAACTCTTGATCAGCAGAGCAAATGCTGTTCATGCAACAGATCCAGCCTTGGAAATTGCATGTCTCCGACAAATATGGAAACTCGACTACAGCAAACATTTGGACGGTATCGTGTCTGACATCTTCCTCGTTGTCCGAGCAGCATCAACCATGCACAGGACGCAGTGTACTTATCGCCGCATACCAAAAGGGCAGTGGCTTCTCCAACCAATGAAGATCACGAATAGCTCACAACCCGTTTGGATATTTGGTGCCACTGATCCACGACCGCAAACGGTAGCTATCGCTTTCTTATTGATGATGTTCGGGAACCTTATCAATTTGAACTATCTCAGTCGCATGCACAAATTCATACAAGGTCCTGAAGAGAGCCCTGAAAAGCTCATTGAACTCGGCATTGAGCTCGAGCAGCGCCTTTTTTCTCCTACGCAAAGCCCACTGACATACCGCCACTTCTCAGTGCAGGAGACTTTCGAGCCGCAACGTCACTTCTTCGAACATCTCTATGTCTGCGGCGAGAGGTACCTCGCTGGAGAATTTGTCGCCAGTGATCGAGATGGACGCCTTATCTTACCTGAAGCGCCTTTCTCGCCTTCCACGATTTGGGGGAATACAGCCACTGGTGGATTTTTTGGGGGTACAGTGTTAACGAGAGGAACGTACAGGTGTCCAACAAGGATTATGCTGCAACTAGCAGGTTACATGACTGATTGGCCGGAGTAGTTCAGATTGAGATTCAAGTCGAAATAATGTGTGCTCACTTCTGATTGTCCTCCGAACAGGGGATCTTCATTCTGGGTCGGGAAGGAGCATGCCCGCTTTAGAATGAGCATAGAGGTAGCACAAGGGAGCACAAAGGGAGCGCAAGGGGAGCACAAAGGGAGCATAGAGGGAGCGTAGAGGGAGTATGAGGGAGCACGAGTGAGCAGCGAACAAGCAAAGAAAAGCACGAGGGAGCAGGTAGCCAAGACGGGCCTTGGCGTGAGAGCAATGCGGCGGTGCCGTATATATGAAATTCGAGGATACTATACGTATATATATACAGTGCCGAATGACAACGATCATATACAACAGTATATGGGAGTCCCACTAACCACTATGTAGTGACCACCAGGGAGAAAGCGTTAATACCAACAATAAGATCCAAAGATGAGCCCTGAGAATACCTTAGACACTTCACGCAAGAGCCCGCCAGGACCCCTGGGCTCGCCACAACGAGAAAGAAGTGTTACACACAACACAACACCCGCTGACCCACTTTATATTCACAAATAGACGACACTCAATAGATTCCTTCGGGCCATTGGCGCAATGGTAGCGCATTTGATTCCAGTTTTGTTCTGGTGATTCCAAAAGGTTATCCGTTCAAGTCGGATATGGCTCGTTCATTCTTTTTTGCTTCTTGGGAATCTTTCCTGATGCTTGAGTGTGGCGAATCTTTTCTGTTACTGTCGAGAGTTGCTGGGCCAATCATTTCTTTGTGATATTGGTGCTTTAGTGTTGATTTTAATATGATTGGGTAGGAGTTGAACACCTACGAAATAGGAGCTCATATGTTTACCACAAGTTCGTATACATTCCTCCTCTTCCCTCGAATATATGCAGGACTTTCATATGTGCATCATACCCCAGCCGTATATACATCCACCTCCCTACCCTCTCTATCCCTTTCCTCCCTCCTCCGCCCCAGCCATCCTCTCCAACCCCTCCCCATCCACCCTCATCCCAACCCACTCACTCATCATCTGCGCCCCCAACCCCTCATAAAACTTAATACTCGGCTCATTCCACTTCAACACACTCCACTCCAACCTCTTCCCCCCCGCCTTTACCGTCTCTCTCGCCAACCTCCTCAACAACGCAGTCCCATACCCCCGTCCGCGGTACTCGGGCCGGATAAATAGATCCTCGAGATAGATACCTGGTGCGGCGCGCCAGGTCGAGTAGTTGTGGAAATAGAGCGCCATGCCTGCGCAGGTGGGGGTGGCGGGTGGAGTTGTGGATGTGGAGGTGGAGGGGGAAGAAGGGGGGTAGATTAGCAGCGTTTTGGCGTAGCCGTATGAGGGGTTGGAGGGGAAGGAGAGGGTGGAGAGGAGGGAGGTGGGGGTTGCGAGGACGGAGGTGGAGGCGTGTTCGTAGGCGGCGAGTTCGTGGATTAGGGAAAGGATTGTGGGGACGTCTGGGGGGTGAGTTAGTTGGGATGTGGGGAGGAGATGGGGGATTGAGGGGAGGGAACCTTCTTCTGTTGCGAAGCGGATTGTAGGACCCTCGGTGGGAGGAGGGGCAGACATGGTTGTTGGGGGGATGGGATCACTGATTGTGGTACGAGATGTGGGGTTGATGGAGGGTGGAGGGTGAGAACGTAATGGTAATTCAGGTGGGTATGACTATGGGCATTATTTGAATCTGGGCCTGAATTAGATTCGTGATTCAAGATATGGTACTGTAATTGGGATGATTTTGAGTGGCGGGACGGGGAGAAGGCATTGGTTGGTCATTGAAGGAGGAAGTGAGGTGTGAATGGATTCGTACTCTACAGATATTGACACGGAAAGTTTTGACTTGCGCCAACCGTTTCAGCATGCCAAGGACATGCCCTACTTTCGTGTTTATCTACCTCTTCAGATGTTCGGCATAAACTTTGGGTGCCATGTAGAAGTAGGATGCTATCGGAATTAAGTTCTCCCGAGATTAGTATCTCTTGATCACGACTATAACGCGGAGACGCTATTTTAGTCGTTCATAAATAGGGTTACGGGTTTCTGAAGAGGATTTTGGGGCGGGTTTGTTTCCATTTAAACAATGCGAAACCTTTTCATCAGCGGGGTCTCTGCTTGGAGAACAATCCTATGAGTTGTGCCTCTGAGACCCTTTCGAAGACCAGCCCCTTGGAACACTTCACAACTTCGCTGCCTCGCTGGAGGCCCTGGCAATAAGTAATGGTGGGGGTCATTCCCTTGTCTACACCAGGTGCCACATGATATTGGGTTAAGAAGGGAGGGGGCATGTCACTCCTCCAAAATAATTATTCCATTTCTATCAACCAAACCTCGAGTCCCGAATATACAGCCCCAGGACCTTGTTATATCGAAAATTATGCACGCTTAGTCGGATGACCTTCTCCTCCTTGGCCTTGGTGAATCTGTTCATCGTTGACCAGGCGCTCTTCGAAGCCCTGTCGTCGAACGCGGTCTGCAACTCGTCCTTCCCAATATCCATACATGACAAGTTTTCGTCGTTCTCTAACACTATCGTACCGACACCATCCACCCCCTTGCGCACGTCCAGGCACAAAAGATGCTCGCCCTTCTCGTTCACGACTTTGAGAACGACGAAACCACTCGCTAGCATGGTCAATAGCTGGACTGGCACATCTATTGAAAAGCCATGAGTATCTTCTGACCTTCGACCAAACATACCGTTGTACGGCCCTTTCGTGGTCAAGGTGTTTTCGCGTTCTTCGTGGAGCAGGTTCATGAGTACAACCTGAGTATCTATGCCGGTAACATCACAAACGTCTTTGATGCTTCGACATACTACTTGGCCACGCAGGAAATCGTGCCATGCCCACTCGTTCACGTATCTGGACTTTGCCAAAATAACAAAGAATCCAGCAACAAACCAAGCGAACGTCGTTATCTGGAAAGGGTCCACCCCTCGGATCCTGGTGCCGACTGCGAATGGAACTGCCATTCCTCCAAACACAACCAGCATTGCTAGCAGAATGATTGTGACAACGTATGGCCGGCATTTGATAATAATGGCATCTTCAGATTTAGCCCAGGTGTCCATCCTGCTTTTGTCGCGCTCATAGGCAGCCATTATGACGTCTTGATTGTGCTTTGATTCTTTCCTTGCCCCTCGACCTAAAATAGATGTGTACATCTTACTCCTTGCTATACTCGGTCAGTTTGTTTTGGCTCTTGGAGACGTATGACTTACCTCTATATCCTAATCTGGAAGAGCTAGCCGATACAGAACACACGTCTGGATCATGGTACTGGGCCACTGCAGGATCTTTCTGTTTGCGCACGAATTGCGCTGTCGATACTGTGAGATGGGCCTCAAATCCCTGAGGTGGGGGCTCAAACTGAATAATGGGATCGTCTTCTTCAGTTCCACTCGATCCCAACGCCATCAGAAGGTCAATCTTCAATGAGGTGTAAGTGCTTGTCAACCCAAGCGGTACCAGAACAGAAATGAGGTCGTCCATCCTAGATACATGAGTGGTGGCGCCCGTTTTGCCACCCTGGATTGTCTGGTCGGACCACTCCCAATCCACTACAGCAGCATTCGGGTCGTTATCACGGCCACCTTCGAGCGGCATATTGGGCTTCGCTGCTATCGCCTGTATGTTCCTTACGGCAAGCTCCGTTGCTGTGTAGGAGCAATTCACCCTCACAGCATCTGAGGATGCAGATATTTTGCCTTGACGAGAATCACTCAGAGTTGTCGGAACGCCGTCAAGACCCGTTCGAAACACCAAGGTGCACAACTCAAAAGATGAGGCCGCCTTATTGTAGTCTTCTCTATTTAGCATCGAATCCAACGCTTCTTTGAGCAGACGCTCAATGTGCCCTCTGAAGAACGTATTCTCTCGATAGTATCGAGCAGTGATGTCAGTCTCCTGGTCTAGTGCATCAATATCCTTGTGCTCTGCTGCGTCAGCAGCCTTACGGATCTTCAAGATTGTGATCGACCTCGTTTCCATGCAAGCAACAAGCTGGACTAGGGTATCCTCCCCTTGGTCAAGAGATTGTGCCGCATAATGGGCCGGATTGTGCGACAACACCTTCAACTTCGTGGCCCATTGAGCGAGGACGGATAACAAATGGTTCTCCCAGTATTTGCTGGTGGCGCACCTGAATAAGAGACGGCCAATTGAAGAGGTGACATAGTCGACTAGTGCGAAGTAAGCTTCGAGATTTCGCTCTGGTGGATCAAGTATCTTCGGCTGGCAACCCTGTACATGGACTTCATCTTGCTTATACCTTCCAAATAGTCTTCTTCTAGCTTGCTTGAACTCGTTCACGGCGTCTTCCATGAGGTCCGGACAATGCTCCAGTACATGCATGGTGTTGTCGTGCCTTATAATCTCAAAATTCAGCCGTATTTGGTCTGCAATGTGGGAAATTTCGGTAAACGTATCATCCCCAGTATCGTGAAAGGCTCCGCGACTGTCAAACAAAAAAGGACCATCAGTACTGATTGCCGCGATCAGACGATCAATCTCATAACCAATGAGTCTACGTTCTGTTTCTTGAGAGACTCCGTAATCCCTACAGTCATCAAACCTAGCAAGGCCCTTCAAAGTTGTTCCACCATGACTATATTCCTCGTGATGCGCGCAGATGCTCAGCACTCCTGGCTTATCAAAGCAGAATTTCCGCCCTTTCCGTGGTCGTATATCCTTCCGTCGCCGTTGAGGGAGGTTCTCAAATGCCTTATCCAATTTCCTAGAACAGGCTCAGTCAGCGAACCGCGGCATTCCGGTAACGTTCAGTTTGTAATACTTTTTCTTCCGGATGCGGAAAGACTTTTTACCTGCTTTCTGACTGATTGGAAAGTTATCGTTCTGTTTGATCGATCCTTCAGCCTCAACGTCTGATGAGTAAGCCTTTTCAGATAGTGATGCCATTTTGAGCGAGGCTCCGAATACGACAAGCAAATCTCTCACACTTAGAGGAGAGGCATACGTCTATATATGCTGACCTGCAAGGCTAGACGATTCTGCCTTCATTCTGCCTTACAAGGCCAGGCAATTCTGCCTTCCAAGGCTAGTCCGGTCGGGTGATAAGGCCTAGGGTCCGTGGGGAGCTCAAGCGTCACTCTTGGTCCAGTATCGGCCATTCGGAATTTCTGGCCGACCTCCATCACCACTAGCTACCAGCACTAGGAGACGCCCCTTTTCTTTGAGGCTTTTCATAGTTGAGATGTACTGGCGTCTACGCTATGCCGCGCCTCCACAACATCGCGTGAAAGGCGCAGTCACCTACGCACTCGATACTTTTGATCAAATTGGATGCCAGTCTGAGTCACGAGGCAGGGCAGTGTAGACGAGGCGATGCTACTATTCTGCTGCGCAGGTCGTGAAAGTTGTTCAGGCGCAAGAGCACGCTCAGCCCCTGCATACAAACATGAAGATGAGCGTGCTCACCATATAAGCCCGCCTTCCTGTTGATAATCTGAGACGTCTGCTTCTCTATAAATCATGCGCCAAAGAGGCAGTCGAAGCTTTAAATCTACCAACACTTAGCCGGAAGAATGTCTGTCGCAGACTATTTGCATGGACGTGACTCACAAGTGAACGAATCCGACAGAGGCTTGTCCTTAGAAGAAACTAGCACACGGCATATAGATATAGTCGATATCACAGAAAAATCTAGGCCATATGGCGATCAGCCCCTCGTAGTACTGACGAGCAATTATTTAAAAGCGAAAGACAATCTTGGCAAATACGACGATCATGCGCTGGTACTCAAGCGGAAAGTGGACAGTGAGGGTTTCGACATCAGTACCACACTCGAGATACGATCATCAGTGGTCCGAAGTGCCCTCAAATTGCTCCTGTCTACGTACGGGTATCTAAATCTCGAGGCCTGTCCTATTGAGATCAAAAAGCCTTACGACGCCCTGTTCCATTACCGACAAGAGATCCGCGAATACGCCAAAGCACCGGAGCGGGACATAGAAGCCAAAAAGCACCTGGATGTTCTTATAAAGTTCATGAATAAGCATCTATTGGCTACTGAAAGGCTTTACGCTCAGATGGTACCAAAGGGCATGATTGACTTCGAAAACCTGTGGACCCTGTACCGCGCGGAAGACATTGTCTTATCGCAAACGGACCACTACGAGGAGTGCTACCGGGTCATCTCATGTTCAACCATAACCATAGAGGGGAATACCTTTTTCGAGCTCCATGTATGGCGCTGGGGCTACAATGGCCACAAATTTGGTCCTGTTGAAGAAAGGCTACGGATTCCCGAGTTCTCCATCCCGAGGAGGATAGTACTACTCCCCTTCTATCCTCTCAAGTTGGTCCCATCAGAGGAGCAAGACAGCTACAAAAGAAACTTCGTGGAGCGGGGCAGGCTCTGGAAAGCAATGGTAGATGTCCGCCATATGCAATATGAAGGTATTGATGACTGCAGTCACTGGAGTTTCTTTGCTGACTTAGGAAGGGCCTATTTGGACAGACCCTCCATTCGAGCCTGCAAAGAACATGTCCGAGTTGGTGATAACTCATGTAAGTGAATAGATTGATGTCCACTGATAGCTGCTCTAACGGGGCATAGGTAAAAAGCAGGGTCATACTAGATCATCGGTCTCATGAACAGCAGAACTACCGATTGGCTACGTCTCTTCACGGATCTGGGGGTTCGATAACATCGCCTAGTGCTATATCAGGTTTTAGACAGGCTTTCCCGTCTCTCGACAACTTTTTAGGAGGAGGACGAGCTCCGGTACCATCAAAGGGACCGCAGGAGTCCCTCCATGGCTCGTTGAATGACATGAAATGCTACAACAACGATGATGACTATGAGATCACCGAGGAACAAGCGCTTCTTGCTCCCGCCAGAGTAAGAGGTTTCACGTTATCGAACAAGCGATGGGCATTTTTTCCAGTGAATGGACTTACGGAGATTAAATGGAACCACGATGCCTTTGCGAAGCTAGAAATTGACCCGGTCATGAAGACTTACATACAAGCCCTTGTTGAATCGCACTCACTCACAGAAACAGCTTTCGACGACCTCATCGCAGATAAGGGCAAAGGCTTGATCCTGCTGCTACATGGCCCTCCTGGCACAGGCAAGACGCTCACCGCCGGTAAATCATTTCGTCAACGCCACCGAAGATCTTGCTGACCGTATTGCAGAAAGCATAGCCGAACTGACTCGCAAGCCGCTGTACCACATTGGTACAGGCGAGTTAGGCACCGAAGTAAGCTATACGGAGCCTGTCCTGACTAAAATATTCAACCATGCGAAGGACTGGGGTGCTATACTGCTCTTAGACGAGGCGGACTGTTTTCTTTCCAAAAGAACAACTGATGATATGGAACGAAACGCCTTTGTCACAATTTTCCTTCGCCTACTTGAGTATTACCAGGGCATACTGTTCTTGACCACGAATCGCATTGAGGAGTTCGACTCTGCGTTCCAGTCGCGCATCCACCTCGCAATTGAATATCATGAGCTTGACGCCGCACGACGTGTTTGCGTATGGAAGAATCTTCTTGCATGTCTTCCTGCTTGTGCAGGCTGGGACGAGGGAATCTACAAGAGACTGGGAGAACACATCGTCGTAAATGGAAGAGAGATAAAGAACTTGATTCGGACTACGTTGGCTATCACACAACATACAGGTGGGCTGACTGAGGAGGCACTTATGACCGTATACGGATTGAATCTCAAGCGATATATTGGAGGTGGTCCGAGATGATAATGATATCGGTTAATCCTCGTCTCACGTCAAAACATACTATTGCGCCAACATCCTGTTTAGAAGCTAAGGCAACCTCAAAGAGCCGCTTTTGGACATGGTTCTCCAGCTGTCACGCTAATTCAGCCATTAATCACTCATAGTTGCAGTCCGAAGGTCAGTAGCCCCACCAAGTTACCTCTATATGGTTAATGCTTTCCCGGGACAGATGTATCCACTGAAGGTCTAGTTGTGCTGATCCTACACCCTACAGCCTAACTACAACACCGACTATCGGGTAGAACGATATCACAATCACCGTGAAAGTCAGAACTCTTACGAGCTTAAATGAATTCATGTTTTTACCTCACTTATCGTGTACCCTGACGCAAAGCTCAAATCCTTGCCACACCCAAAGATTTAACCCATAGTAGAATTTGGCTATCTCACTTTCAAACCCTCTAGCCTTCCCACAAATATCATCTTGCCAGCTCAAATGTACCAGACGGCAGGTTCACAAATTTCCAGATCGGTATCTAGCCGAGAGAGCTAGAACGATGGTCTATCCTGTCTCTTCATGCAAGCATCTGTCATTAAGAATCTTGAAACCAGGTGTCTACCGAAAATTACGCGGAGTTAGTATAGGAGACCCCTATATATACTCGTCTATCGGTCCTAAACACCAGTCAATCTCCCAAGTCTCCTGATGGCTCTCCTGCCTTTTTCCACGACAAAGATCTCCATCTGACTCCCTAGAACTCGCCTCAGTTGGCTGACTGATTGATCAGCACTCATCATCGAAGATAACATTCCCTCTACAGCTCAAATTAATCGCCGAATTCGATACTCTTACAGATTCGGCTATCAGCTTGACTCCACGTAAATGTTATGGTTAGAGTGATAAGCTACTATACTGTTTCTGAATGCCCAAAAGGCAGGGGTCTTATAATTAGGGTACAGCGAGGCGGGKGTTTGGAGAGGACGTCTCCAGTACAGATCTTCGGGGCTAAAGCTTAGAATGTCATCTTAAACCGGGACTTCCTATGAGAGCTCTGTGGTGCTGGGAGGAGAGTGATTGAGTTAGATGACTGATATTGATAGGTAATTGAACTCTTGACGTCTGTATAGAGAATGCCTTAGCTAGCTTTTCCGGTTAAGGAAGTAAGGATCTGTGGTGCCTACTGATTGAGTGGGTATATGGTCTCGTTCGAACGAGTTTTCTCTCTGAAGAGGCTGGTGAGGACGTGATCTAAGAATTCTAGATCCTTGATTCGTTCAATGAGAGTGGTCTTACTCGGCGATTGGTGGTGGATGCCACTGTGATTATGAAGTCTTGAGGTTGTAGGTCTAGGTAGTGTGAATTTATATCTGTATGCTTTCCATGGCTAATGTTCGATAGGGACAGGTTTTGATTTAGGGGCAGATGGAGGATGAGGCTTTGACATGAAAAATTGTGGCTTTATACGATGGTGATAAGAGATAAGTACCTCAGGCAATGAGAGGTCAAAACTATCGAATTCCGTGTTGCAGGTCTCGAGCTGCAAGATAGACGGGAAAGTGACTGCATTGCAGAGCATGAGGAGCTAGAATTTATGGGAATGGGGCTCGTAACATGAATAATGTAATAAGACCGTTAGTGTCGAGTGATAGAGGTAGGAGGATGGGGCTGTATACAGTGGCGTGGAAGTATGATGTCTGTGCAGGCAGTGAGTTGTAGCGCTGCCAAGTTATTCTGCTTCCTCTCTGGAAGTGCCAGAGTCGCGAGTGGATTTCGTGTAGTGCATATTGCGGCGCCGTCCAACGCTGGATCGTGGGGGAGAAATACAAGAGCAGCCTTCAATTATGCTCTTAGATGATCTTGATAGTTAAAGCCTTTTTTCCATCAAACAAACGTTTTCTCACCCACCTCACAAGCCCCGGTCTCTTGAACACCTTTCCGTTTTCGTCTTCCCCAATCATAGTCAGGCCAAGTCCCATAACCATCTCAAACGCATACTCATCACATTCAGGATTACTCGCCCAAGGTACAGATACCATAGCGCCCCTTTGCTCATCACGAACACTAACACAGTAGATATTGTTCGGTTGTGCCTCTGTCGGGACGTCCGGGAGTAATGCGCCAATCAACACGTCGCCTTGATCATGTAGGATAGCATATGGGGAATTCGTGCCCGGTTGGAAGATGTTGCAAGCGTCTTTATAAATAATGACGTTAGCAACAAGGCCTGTTAGTGTGATATGGCCAGCGGACACCGCGCCCATGGAATCTAAAGAGCTCGGTTTTATCTCGATATCTTTGAGGCAAAAGGCACCGAAGTCGTACTCGGAAGGGTACCTCGGATAGTGTGGGCCATCTCCAAGCCTCACGACAGCAGATAGCGCTTGGCCGTAAAGCACTTTGCCGTATAGCATTTGGCCATCGTAGCGGATAGCTCCATCTACAGAAGCCCACGACCAACTTGGTGCCCAGTAGTCTGATGGTCTCTGCGCTGACCAGGTGTGCCATAGTAAAGCGGATGGCATGTCGGCTTCCCAAAGGCCGGCGACATACTTGCCGCGTCGCCCGCCCTTCCATGTTTCGTGAGACGCTCCTAATGGCCCTTCACGCTCGTAGTAGCTGTGCATTAATCCCGATATAGCGACCAGTTTGTCTTTACTTTCTGTCATCTTTCTCTTAGAGTAGTCTTGTACGGTTTCAAACCAACTGCGTCTTAGCGTTATGGAATGGCAACACTGGCCTAAGGCTGCTTCAGCAGCGCTGTCATATAGCAGCTCGCGGGCTGGCCCACTATCAGGAGCTGGATACTTGTATTACACACGGGGTTAGTCCGGCTTTCCCTCGTGGTTTTTTGGTGGAGAAGATTGAGGAATTCTAACACATTCGGGTTTCTTTCTCCTAAGCAGCTCCTTGAAACCCTTGAGAAAGGCGAAAAAGAGCTTCTAATTTCACTTACCTGAAGCCACGGGAGGTCTACTGATGCTTTCAAGGTCTTGCATTCCCATAGCAATTTATCTCGAGCGGAATGAAGGACTCTTCTAGACAATTCTCGCTCTTGTAAAGTCCAGGCTCTACCCATTAGGGGCCCATCCAACACCCAATTATTGGGCTTGGAGGGGAAGACGCGGATGCGTTGAGATGCCAAAGTCAGGTCGTATCGAGATACACAATCCATCTCCTTTTCAGAAACTCGGAAGAATCCTCCATTGCTATCTATTGAGCCCAATGCCGAAAGTGTGCAGACGGATCCGGCATAGATTTTGGCCATCCTTCCAGCTTCATGCTCCCAATCGCTTGGTGAGTCTTGTATGATGCATAGGGAGTCGATCCAGAGATAGCGGATATTGAGCTTCCTAGTGGTTGTGACGGCATCCTGAAACGTTAGTGGAAGCTCATCAAACGGTATGCGCGACTTGCGGCTTGCAAGATTGGCCAGATTTGTAGTCAATGGTCGACTCGTAGTGACTCCCCAGCAATGGCTCAACGTTGTATAAGGAATGTGTCCATCATGGTCCTCCTCTTGTTCTGTAAGGACTATGTCCCCCAAGCTCCCAAACCGGACCAGATCCAAGAGCCGTGTGGGGCAGTATGCGGGATGATTCTCGTTACAGCTTCTGTGGTTTTCGATGCAGTCATTGATCCAATGTCTAATGACTAGGTCCTCATCATCATTCTCATCTGGGTGGGCCTTCGGAAGTGCTTGTTTTCATAATCTTAGCAAGCATCAATATCGCATGGTAGTAGCTGAGCCTACGATAATTTGGTGGCACAACATAAAAGTGATAATGAGATATTTCGTCTTGGCCCCTCCAGAGG
The DNA here is from genome assembly GCA_000444155.1 of Cladonia macilenta KoLRI003786. Lineage (NCBI taxonomy): Eukaryota > Fungi > Ascomycota > Lecanoromycetes > Lecanorales > Cladoniaceae > Cladonia > Cladonia macilenta. The sequence goes on from KE598567.1 coordinate 848,990, forward strand.
CCAAATGCTTGTTCGGGATCATTGATTGCTCGCTTCATCGTAAGCTGTTCTTTATCTTTGGTCTCCTGGGGGAGCGGATAACCTTTCAGTTGAAAACCGAGAACTTTGCACAATGGACAGCCGTTGGTTGCTGACTGATGAAGCGCGGACAGGGTATGATGATGATAGTGGAAGAATCGATCGCTGGGACTGCGGAAGTTTGGGGGTAAAGGGCCGAAAAAATGTGCGGGAATGCCATGGCACACAGTACATAAAGCCATCGCCTGATTGGTGATACTCGGAGCGTTGTTAGGTATACATGTGGTGTTTGAACGGTAGTGAACGCTTACGAAGTTGCGGGGTCTGAAAACCGACTGTGGGCGGAATCAGCATTATCTAGTCTGTCAACCACCTAACCCGAAAGAGTCACGATTACGGCGCCTATAAAGGTAGCCGTAACCCACGAAACCCTGAGGACCCTAAAAAAGTAATGAATGCTATTAACTTATTATCAGGAACATTCGACTTAATAACACTTAAGCTTTTGTTTATTTGTGGGGGCTCTTCGCCTAAAGCATCCGCTAAAAGCCCAAAGTCTGGCCCTTATAGCACTCTAGAGCATCCCGAAGACACAGGCATGCTTCAGGGGAATTATCTGGTTCGGACTTGGAGGTCTGGCAAAGACTTGGCGACGATATCAAGCCAACGTCGATCTAGCATAATGTCACAGCCAGTCGCCATTTGCCGCATGCGTTGTATTTCCATGTGCAAGGTGAATTGTGACGGTAGCAATTCTGTTGCAAGTTCCAGCTGGCCTCGATGACGACATTATTCGCCAACATACATTATCGATGGCTACTTTCAAGATCTCGACGTTGCCAAACGAATGGATATGTGAGAAAGGCGGGCACCAGCGCCCACACCGTACTTAGATAGGGTTTGGACGAATGCATGTTTTGACGGCCAGATTCTAGTCTAGACACTAATCCTGACTGCCTGCAAGTCAACCAACTCGACATCTGAATGGGTTGGACATATACTTGCCCCTAGCATTCAATCACATCATCGATGTCTCCAGAAGTGGTTCCGTCAACGACTAACGCCATTCCTCATTAGCAGCCAGCTTTTTCCGACAGAGAGATCTCCAATCTCATCCATGCATATTCGGTGCTGAAACATACCTTACTTCAAATTAAAAGATATTCGCCTTCCTCAATCCCCACCCGACCACCCTTACCCTAGCCCAAATAAAAAACACCAATCCCGCGGCATAACAAGCCCCCCCAAAAACAATCAACCCCACATAGTTTCCTCCACCTCTCGCTAAGATCTCCCCTCCAATTGGAATTCCCACTAACGTCCCAATCCCCATCATGGTATAGCATGTGGCGAAATACTTCCCGTAATTCTCCGTTTTACAAAGCTGCCCCGCACAAACAGGCGCCAAAGTGATATTGCTCCCCGATGCAAAACCAAAAAGCAATGCGAAAGCTATTAATAAGCCTTTCTTAGTAGCTAGGTCAGAAGTGGTGGCGGCAGGAAGCCAGAGAGCGAGGGTGGTGATAAGACATTGCGAGATCATAAGGATCATGGTGTTGAATCTTCCAATTTTGTCTGCTAAGAGGCCTGGGGCCCATCTGCCGAAGAAAGAGCCAGCGTTAAGGACCGAGAGAAGTTGGTAGGATAATGCAGGTTTGATGCCAGCGTCTAGGGCGAAAGAAATGAGGTAGCTTAGGCCCATGAAGAGACCCCATTCGATGAGGAAAAGCGCAATACACAGGATGAGGAGGGTTTGGTCTTTCAAGATCCTGAGGTCAGGCAGTATGTTGGTCCGTGAGAATGGTTTGGTGGGAAGCCTGGAGCGGATGAGGATATTTGCGATGATTAGGAGGAAGACGAAGATGAAGCCAAGGGTTCTGGTTGCCCAGGCAAAGCCAGCTGAGGCAAATAGAGAAGAAAGCAGTAGAGGGAATAGGACTCCGCCAAGAGATCCTGCACAGCTGGCTAGACCGGTAGCAAAACCACGGCGGACGTTGAAGTAGTGGCCAATCGTTCCTATTGCCACGGTGGAGAGTAATGACGTCCCGACACCACCAAGAACTCCGAAAACAATGATGAAGTGGTAGTATTCTTGGGCCAGTGTCAGCTATTCGTTCGACCAAGTTGAGGCGAGGACTAGCAGTGCACAGAATTGGAAATACCACTTACTGTGACAAACGCCCAGTAAAAGCATAGAAGTACTTATAAGAATGCTGCCGACAACGGTCAACGCTCTCGGTCCAATCGCATCAAAAATAGGTCCTGCCTGCACACCACAGCAATAAGCGAAGAAAAGATATAACCCAAAGATCCATCCGACTTCGGCTGGGCTGTACGCAGACAATTGGTGAGTTTCCAAATAGGCCTGGAAGGTCCCAACAGTGTTCATCAGGCCGAACGCCGTCATCCAAGCGCAGAAACACCCAAACAGTGCGAGCCAAGCAGCACGTCCTCCTTCAGGAAAATACTCATCTTCACTTGGCCGTTCGAACGCTGACGGTGCATCCCTGGACACATGGCTTGGTATTTTCTCCAATTGAGGGTTTGTAGGTTCCCATATCTGATCAGAAGCCTCATTTTGGCCCGCCACCACAAGATTTTTTTCCATATATCTACGAGCCTTGGCCAGTCAGAGATTGGCGTCTAACGAGAATGAATGCATTACCAAAGGGACTGGGAATATTTTCGTGGGGTAAATCTCCGATAGAGTTTTCGACCAGGATCAGGTAAAAACCACACCAAGACCCACTGGTCCAGACCTAAATCACGCTTCCAGATCTACCCGCCAGTGGGTCGAACTCAGTCATTAGCTCGACTTTGAGATACGGACCGTCGTGAGGCCCAGTCCATCCTGAGAGGCGGAAGCAGAGATGCATGTTATTCAAACGTGGAATACGTATCCTATGACTTTTCGCAAAGCCCCCGCCATGTCGATATAAAAAGAAAAGAGACTAAGGGGCTAGAAGGCGGGGAAGCCGCTGGAACTAACGGCGTCTTGACGAACCAGGACCCGCTCCGAGCCGGACTGACGTATACAAGTCACCAAAAGGGGAGATTACGATCATGCTCCCCTTTATGAGGGCTAAATGGTTAGAGGCCGCTGCGGCGAAGAAAATGTAAGAACCAAGCCGCATACCGAAGAGTCATGCTTTATGCATTACATCGCAGACGGAATAATGAATTAAATTCAGTCATATTCACCGCAATAACCTGAAGCATAAAAATTGCTTGAGTAAGAGATGCACTCACCTTCGACGAAGTTCACTTGTCTTGCCGGCCCTCGACATATCAAACAGGATCCCTATTCCCTAGGGACCGTGATATATGTGTCCATCATGACTTTGCGACCAAGGTTCGGACCTTCAAACCTGCCCATTTTTTCGTGCCCCGGGGTGTATTGGCCAGTCTGCTGTTCTCCTTTTGTAGCCTCAGCAGGTGAGAAATCTCTTTCATGCCGCTCTCGTAACAGCTATCTTGCTTTGGTTGTAGCGTAAGGATACTGTTTATGTGATTGCAACCGTGACAGTACTATCCTAATACCTGGCACAAGTGAATCCATGTGGTGCTGTTTTCGAAACCTTTCTGTCGATGATACACTTTTACTCGTCTAGCTCGGTTGGCGGCAAATTTCCGTGCAGGGAAATTGCGGGTTTAACGCCGCCTTCTAGGCTACTTCTGGTGGCTCGCTTAGGGGCTCAACCCCTAAAAATTCGACCCCAGCTTCTGGTGGCATGCTGATAGTAAAGGTCTACCTCTTGTTGTGTTGTGCCATCCAAACCACACTCAATAGTTCCCTTATCATCACGCCCCAATGCCTGCTCGTCCGTGACACCACCAATGCGATGCGTGACTTCTGCACATCAACATGTCCCTCGCAGCTAAATTCTATCCATGACGGCGACTAGCTATTCTTGGCCAACCAGCAGGTGATAGAGATACAGATTCCGAGTCTCTGTGCACACTCGTATCGATGGATCGTAAGATAAGATATGTTCAAGTGAAGTCTACGGAGGGTCTAGGAGTTCATGGAACGTTTTATTGCTTAAGTATGCTTGTGGGCTAGCTGAACCATTGTGCCCGCTAATTATTGTTCTCGTTACTTGAACCTACCACGACTGAATCGTGTAATACTGTGTCCGGATAAGACAAGAACACTGCGGAGAAAAGGCATCTGCAAATCAACTGCAAATCTTCATGTATACGGCAAGGGCATCAATGCTCAACCAGTATCTTTCCTTGCGGTTGGTATGTTTTTAGACATGTAGTTCCTATAGGTAGGAAGCGGACGCCAACCGTACATGCCATGTACCACGTCTTCGATGGCACTTGCCCACTTGATGAGCACGTCTTCTTTCCAAGCCGTATGCTGTATCGAAAGGCTGAAGGGAAACCCTGCCTTATCGACACCAATCGGAACAGAAATGATAGGATAACCTACACGGAATTAGCAGCTCATTGATTCAGCGATAAATATTCAATACCCGCTTGCGCTGCAATTTGTTGACCCGGCCCTTTACGATCACATAGCAGCAGTGCGTCGAATTGAGTTTCTTGGCCATCGCTTGCTGTGTACCTTAACGCAGCGTCGATACCCTCTGCGCGGGACTTTGTCTGTGTATATTCCAGGGCTTGCAAGTAAGTCTCATCCCTCTTCCCTTGCGAATTGCAAATTTCTCGAAGATTGTCCTGATGAACGGATTAGTACATCCTCCATACGTGAAACGTGACCTTACCTGGCCGGAGGGAAAAGCTTGGTGATCCCCTGGATACGCGCCCTCTGTGCCACTGTTATTTTCATTATATTGAACTATGTCCTCCACGGACTTTATGCACGTATCAGAAAGCTCGGACAAGTAAGCATTGATACCGTTGTAGGCATCTACCTTAACCACTGTGAACTCGGACTCTGATGGTTTACCGTAGGCCCTGATGCAGTCAGTAAATTGCATGTCCTAGAAATTGAATTATCTAACCAGTCCCAGCTGCCATCAGGTGGTATACGTTCCTCGGCGCAAGGGAAATCAGTAGCAAGCAGTTCCCCGCCAGCTTCTCTGATCGCTTCAAAAACATTCGATGCACACGCCTTTCGATCTTCTTGGACGAGTTACCAGCAGCGCTTAATGGGTATGCCGAATCTAGCTCCCTTAAGGTTTTCTTTTGTTGTCAAGCATTTTGAGAAATCAACTCCGACTTGCCGAGAGGTTGAACAGGTGAAATAGTCCCTCTCATCAATACCCATGATTGCATTGAGGCCGTGAACAGCGTCAGCAACCGTACGCCCAAATGGACCCACAGTATCCATGTTTTCGCTGATTGGAATGACTCCCTTCCTTGATGTGAAACCAACAGTGGGTTTGATCCCCACTACTACATTTATCGAAGCCGGGCCAATAATTGAGGCATCTGTCTCAGTACCAAATGTCAACGGCACAATGTTAGTCGATACTGCAACAGCAGAGCCAGAGCTAGAGCCATCTAGAACTTTATGAGTTACAGAGGCCGACAATCCATAAGTCCATACTCACAAGGGCTACTGGAGAGGTCGTAAGGATTGCGCACTTGGCCTCCACGGGGCGAATATCCTGTCGAGTAAATCGAAGACCTGACAGACGACCACTCACTCATATTCGCATGTCCCAAGATTACTGCACCTGCACGGCGTAAAATGGATACAATATGAGCATCTCTTGGCACAGTGCTTCCCAGTAAAGCCCAGGAGCCTGCTGTTGTTTGCATTCTATCCTTCGTTGCAATATTCTAGACCTGTTAGGCTCCTCCAGGGATTAACCCTGAATGTGACGTACGTCTTTCACCAATACGGGGATTCCGTGAAGCATGCCTCTCGTTTGACCTTGACTTCTTTCTTCGTCCAGTTTCTCAGCTATGTTCACGGCATCAGGATTGGTTTCAATGACGGCTTCAACGTAAGGATTAATCTGACGAAGCCATTAGCATAAACCAATTGGTTAAACTGGACGACGCTAAGAGAGGCGTTCGAACTGAATGTATCCGCTGAAGACAGAATTCAACGAGATCAACGGACGTAAATCGGCGGTCAGCCAAGCATCGTTGCAGCTCCTCAACCGTAATTTCGAACACATCCAAACCCTTTAGAGGTTGCACTTGGAACTGTTGAGGTACATGTTGCTGGGGAAGTTCCATTTGAGTGAGATGCGACACCACGCCTGTACCAGCCTCTGTAGGGAGATCCCCCAAGTCAGTGCCATGTGCAATAAAGGCAGCACGGCACCTCAGGAGGGTCTTACACATGCTACACCGAAGAGGCAAGTCGCAGTGAGTGTCCAATATCTTGCAAAATAGAAGCTGGTCACGGTCCTTTCCGCAGGTTATGAAAAGATTGCTCTAATGTTGTTGCTCTTCCTATGGTTGCGCTGACGTAGCTTTCGATTACTCGGGAATTAAGCGCCTCAAGACCACGCTCGGAGTGAATTCTCTTATTTAATCCACCAATAGATTACTCTTAGCACTCTGGGGCTTGATACCGAAATTAAGATTAACAGTTCTCCGTGCCAACTTCCATTTCGCGCGTTCACGTTAGTCTTCTCATTGGGATGTATTCATTTGAAAATTGCTGCGACGATTGTGTTGTTCAATACGAAATGACCTGTGACTATCAACCTAAGTAAAGCATCATTGTTCATTATCGTTTTCAAAGCCGAAACTCATAGGAAGAGAATGCGGCATAAGTCATGCATATAGGAAGGTTGTTGAAGTCGGGTTCAACACTTATTAACGTCCTTTAGAGCAGCATATTCCTTTCATCATATATCATTGAAGTTGGGTTTAACACTTATCAAGGTCCGTTTGAGCAGCATGTTCCTTTTATTATATACCTATTAAGCACAAGACAGCTATCGTTAAGGATGATAGACCTCTACAACATTAAGTCCCAGGGTTAATATCAGGAGCTAAAGTGAAGGGGTGATTCACGATTATGTCGAGCAGTGTAATCTGTTCTCTCCGGGAGACTTTCTAAGCATGCTCAGTTCCTGACTGAAACCCCAGAGAGGCCATTGATCCCAAATTCTCTGCACCAAAAGACTTGAAAGTGGCGCGATTTCGGGCATCCATTGCCTTTCTCTGGCAAAATCAGCTAAATGGGTGCAGCCAATCCTTTTTATGGCGACTGGGAACCTTCACATTTTCTGGTACCACCACGTATTCTTCGTAATCTTCCTCCAAAACCTCATCCAAATCTACACTGTGCAACGAATCATGGGATCTCGTGCTCTCATCGGAAAAGGTCCGCCTCAGGCCCCCAGGAGTCGAGGTAGATTTGATATTGTTCTGTCCAACTAATCCAACACGAGGGGAAGAAGACGAGGCCTTGCTTTTAGTAGAAGGTTGCCCGTATGTGACAGGCTTTCGATGATATTGAGATGAGCTTGCATCATGGAAGTTGGACACACGTCCGGCGGTACTATCTGGGTAGAGAGGGGATTCGAAGAGAACGTCTTGGTCTTCAGAATGGAAAGACGTGCTCCTAAGTATCGCATATTGAGGAGGCTTGTATTCTTCCGCGAAGCAGCCATCGCGATGAGCGTGTTCCCTCCGATGACGCTCTTCTGGGCTTATACCCGCGCGCACGTCATGCATCTCAGCAACTGGGTTGCAGGTATCAGTTCTCTATGTCTCTACATATCATGAGAATCAAAGGTACCTACAAGCTCTATAAGCTTTCTCGTTGGCATCTTCCCTCCTCTTCATTTCACTGCGATCTTGAAGCTCTCGATGTACTTTCCGTAGTTCACTATCTGTAGCTTGGTCGGTCCCATTTCGATCGTTCTTATCGGTGGACTTCTGGTCATGGGGGTATTGATCATCACAATATCTGGGAGGTACAGCTTCGTAACGGTAGGTACAATCGGGCAGTGGCCACTTATTGGTATCTCCTCGACGAGACATTGGCTAATATAGGTCTGGCTTGGCTCAATGAGGCAGAAATGAAAGTTGAAGAACTTCTCAAGAGTGTGAAAGATATCAAATAAATGGAAGAGTGTTTTGACAGATGCACAGATAATGAGTGAGCTATATAAGGGTTGAACAAGAATGCTGGAGTAACTGAATAGCTAAAGATCGGGCGGGGGGCTTGTACCGCGTCAAACGGACTGCATGCCTAAGCACGTGAAAATGTGCGATCACAGTGGCGGAGCCGTTTCCCTTCCAGATACCTAATGCAAGCGTTTAGAGTGCTATTGAAGCACCTTACCCACTCAGCATCAGTCTCAACTTGATTTAATTCTTTGTCTGACCTACTGACGATGGCTAGACGCCGAGAAAGGTATGTGCATGCTGACATGATACTGGGGCTTTGCATGACCCAATCCTTGCACCACATTGTAGCGAGTGATCTTCCAGCTCCCTTAACAATTTAGAACTTGGTGTTCCTTAGATAGGTGAAGCAGGCTGATGCTGCCGTTGTCAGAGACAAGTAGGATAAAACACAGGAGCTTTGTATGGAGTAGCTTACCTAAGGGCTACTAATTTCGTAAAAGCCCTAACTCAAGAAGCCTCAGCCCTACGGCGATGTACCACTGGCGGCCCTTTCCGGGGCTGATTACTCTGACTAGAGTCGGCGAGAATCTCGTCGAAGACAGAGACCGTGCACGGTCTCTGTTATATACATGTCCGAGTTATTGATCTATGTCGGTGATCAGATTCATGGTATCAAGCAACCCTAATACGACCTGGCGAATGACGTCAAATCTGCCTGCCTAGTCCTCAATGGTCCAGAGGCACTTTTCTTCGTGACGTTGAATACGACTGGCGAACATACCGAATCGCACAAAGCTGCTAATGGGCACATTTCTAGCCTCTTCGACGCCATAATTTCACTCCCTTGTCGTCTACCTCTTATACAGCTGGCGAAGTATGTATAACTCGAGGAACACAAATACAAAGAGATTGAATACACGCCCTTCGCAGGATATGGGCAGTCAAAGACAGCGAACATCTACATGGCCAAAGGAGCTTGAGGATAAATACAGTCCAAAAGGGCTACATAGACTTCCTCTACACCCTGGGGACTTCTGGTGGGGGTCACATAAGTCCATTCCGACGGGAACACTGACACAGTGGAAGCACAGCCGAATGCTGAGGGTATCATGAAGAGTACGGAAACAAAGGTGCTGCTACAACACTATTGGCTGCTGTTGAAAAGGAGTATGAGGGGAATGGCAAGTTGTACTGGAGGACTTGGGGACTGCGGGGCCAACTGAGGATGTGGATGCTTGTATAAGCCCCATTTCTGACAAGGAGCAGGAAGCCAGACCTTTGACGGTTCTATCAAATATGGTTGGCATCGTACAGCACGAGTAAATTTCCAGTTAGGCTTTCTTGCGCAGAGTGAAGGCAACATAGACATAGCATATTCAGCCCATTTTCCCCAGAACACTGAGGGTGTCCTTCTACGTTATGGGATTGAGCGACACATGTGCTGAAGGCCAGCCATTCCATTCTCAGTTACAACTAGCCGCCGTGGTAGGCTTTATGGACAGCTGCGTCGCGTAGCCCACTTGGTCAGTCAGACAAGGCATAAGGCTGAGCTGGGATTGCTCAGCCCATGTTCGTCGCCTTCCGCATTTATAGCTTGACTGTCACCACCAAGCACTGAGCGAGGGTCATCCAAGTTAAGCATCGCCCGAGGCGGTTATCACTCAAGCTAAGGATCAATTTGCCAGGATCCCGACATGCCTGCCGGGCTCAACCTACTGCCGCTTTCTGCTTTAGGGCTACGTGTGCGTAGTCCTGCCCCACCGCCCATTCATAACAACTTGCCGCATTCCGGTCACGACGCTTTCACACAAAGCATATGCACACGATCCAGAAGAGCATTGGAATATGTGTGGGCGTGCCTAGAGATTGCCTGGGCCAAGCTGGAGAACCTCTGGAATGCTACCAGACGAAAATTTGCCTTGTCGACCTGGCTTGCAATTAGCATCTCCGTTATAGTTGGAGGGTTGGGTTTAAGATACGCTTATGTTCAGGTCGTGCTCAGCTATGAAGCTTTGAAGCTTGCACAGTGGACCGCCAGGAAAGACTTTTGGGAGCTATGTCGAGAGCAAAAGGTATGCAGACCTTCCGTCATAAGCTATGTGCCATAGGATGCTCATTGATGTACAAGGCCTCAAATAATGCTACCAGCACCGAGTGTGAGCTAGTGCTACGAACGCACTGCCCCAATCCACCCTACGTCGATCTTGATCGTCGAAGTTGGAAGCAGCCGAACCGGTCGACGGTGTATGCAGTTCCGGATTTGGAATTGGCTCAAAATTATAACGCTCGTCTTACTCATGGTATCCTTCTCTCTGCGCTAGCAGCTGTGCTTTTACTCCGAAACTATCACCGGATACGACGGTTGGCGAACGCTGTGCTAAGAGAATCTGCTCTGGATGAAAATTGCACCATGAATCGCGGCCAGGGGTCATACTACGCCGAAGATGTTCCGCGTACCCTTTCTGTTTCGCAAATGTCCACTGGTTCAGAAATGGCACCAGCCGAAATTCTGCGCAGACGAGGGGTGAAGAAGCATGTAATTATTCGCCAAGATGGGGAGACTGTAACAGCCGGAAACGTTCAGGGCGTCGCTCCCACTTGGTCAACAATGGCACTGACCGAAATTCATTCTAGTCGAGCTTGCAAGGAGCGTCTGGTTGTTTACCAAGATGTTAGGGCCGCAGAAGCCGAAAACGCTGATGAGCTCTTTTCCACTAGAGCAGAAAGAGGAACGGTCACTTCCACTAGAGCAGTAAGAGGAACAGCCGGAAGTCTCCGCAGTCGAGGTTATGGGAAACATCCAGTTGTCCACCAAGGTCAAAGGGCTGCAGAATCTGAAAATGTCACAAGTTCGTTTCTCCGAGAAGTAGCGGTTCATTAGTGCTCCTCTGGTCAGGATAAGAGCTGTAAATGCTGAAAATTGAAGATATCACGATCTTTGTTGATGGCCGAAAAACCCAGCTCCAGGGCCCCAACCCCCTACAGCGGACGGCCAAGCTGGCGCTGCTACTAACAATCGTAATAGGGAGTGGAGGCACATCGTCGAGACTCCCTTCGTCTAAGTAACAGGGTACCTTGGACGTGATAGCTAGCTCTATATAAGATATAGACAGGTGTAAGTATGTGGGGCAAGCGTACAGCTCAAAAGGCCATCAAGATGCTAGGAAGACGTGACAAGGAAAAATGGTAGAGGCGAAGAGAATCAAGAAGCAGAAGTGGGTGACACCCCTAGAAATATTAATAAAGCCACGGTGATCCTTATTTCCCTAATAATCGCCGGCGGAGCTGCTAGTTGTCACCGGCGACCATACCATCGGGCACTACTCCGTAACCCACAAATGAATTGGAGCAACTAGCAGAAACATTCTGTAGACGAAGGGGAAAAAGAGCATCCATTCATCCACCAATGTTGGAGGGCTGCAGAAGCCGGAAACGTTGAGGACGTCGTCTATGACTTTCAAGCTAGCGTAGGACGTGAGAGGTCTTTTTCTGAGTGCCCGCTATCCACAGCCGCCATGCACGGGTGGTGTTGCCAATATTCTCATAAGCAAAGGTGCAGATGTTCAAGGCCGCACAGATATCTTTACTGAGGCTGTGTCGCATGCAGTTGTTCAGGGTGCCTATGGCGCCATTGTTGCGGCAATAGTCAACAGGGGTCAACATCGAGGTCAATACTCGTGGTATCAGTCCTATCTATGCGGCTGCTTCAGGGAAACATCGCTCCGTGGTTCAACTCTTACTAGAGCAAGATGTTACTACTGTGCTGCTGTCCCCATTTTTTACCCCAGAGGTTGCAGATCTTCTCGTTCAGCAAATATTAATATGGCCCAAATGCAGATTTGGCTATGCTAAAAGATCATGAATCTGATTTCGCTTATACAATCTAGAGCACAACCGCCAGTAAATCTGGAGGAACTACAAAAAGCAAAGGTCCCGCTCCTGTGCGCATAAGAACCACGTTCAAGTCTGGTGTAATTCTACTGACCTTATCTCTTTTACGACGACAACCTGAGACATGCATTCGAATATTATGGCGCGGGTCGTCTGAGAGATGATGGGTAGCATTGCTATAGAACCTGGAACCAAATGATGGTTGAAGGGTAGAATCAGCTAGCTAACAGGTCCGGTCTGAATACATATCCGGATCAGCCATCTGCCTAGCTTCAGCATGGACCGTCGGACTGTATCCTCATCAGGCGTCTCATAAAGGGTCGTGTGTATACTCGGAGATTATCTACCTCAAATTGAGGTGCTACTTTCCCGGAATCGTTGGACAGGACCAGTTCCATGCTTTCTTAGCTGCTTACGATTGGCAGGCCTTCTGATGAAGTATCAGCGCAGCTTCCGGTGAAACTCCAAAACGGTAACGATCCGCAACATGTCTCAATCGTCGGCATAAGCGGGTCTGATACTGTCTGTCAATTTGCTAGCACGAAAGCCTTGCTTGACACCTACTCATGTAAAAGATACCAGCTTCCAATCTTGGGTCCTTCACGCCGTACTTTGTCCGCAAGGCCGGGAGCAGTTGTTCAACCATGTTCATAGTAGCTAATGATAATCTGTTCCTGCGAAGGCGATATGGGGGTATCCTGCTTGTTTACTGCCTTGTTGATAGCACGTTGTTCTTTATAGACGGTCTCCGACCAGAGTGAGGGGCCTTGCAACCAAAGAAGGCATGCATGTAAGATGACGTTTTGTCGAGCTTTAAGAAACATATCAATTGCCACAATTAAAGCTTAGATTGCCTGCACTACCACGAGCGTTCGATAGAGCCTGGAGATGGTAAAGAAAAGTGAATTTATTTGGCCTGAGCTTCGCCTTTTAAAAAATCAACCCTATATCTAACTGCCAATCTAGCCATTGATAGATTTTCAGACTCTCGTCGATACAGAGGGATAATGTAGGCTTAAGTCTGGCACCAACTTGAGGGACTGAACAGGCGGGTAACACTCAGTCGCATAAGTGTAATAGCGACCAGGTCATGCGATTACCAGTTGAGACATCTCGTACGCGCAGACACGGTCATAGCGACAGAGCCCATGAGAAGGTATAAGATGTCAAGCGCAAATCATAGTGTTGGCTCTAGGCTTATAGAATGATGTTCTCGGAGGCGTTCTGCCTTCGGGCCCTCTCGCTTTGTACCTTAGCCTTTACCGCCTCAATCCCACCAATCTCTCTACCCGTGATCAGCAGCGGAGCCGCCAACTTGACAATTGCGACCAATATCCCAACTGCCTAGTATGTCCGCTCAACCTCATGCTGTTTCGCACAATCTGCATCAGGAAACCCTACCCTAACTACCATGAAACTAAAGTACAATGATAATCACTAACGGCACCTCAGCACCTTACCCCCCGATCCCTACGTATACAAGAACGCCGTTCCACTCATCGTAACGTTCTACAATTTCGGTGCCCCGCTCTGGACTTACAGTGTGGAACAAGTCATCCTAAATGCAATGTTGGACGTCGCAGGACACGACGATCATGAGACGATCAATGTAACGACACTTCGATACGAGGATGTTGAGCTTCCCACTGAAAGCTCGGCCCTTGAAATGTTCTTCCGCAGCAAATTGACCTGGCATGGATGGTCGCTTGTGGTGGAAGCGCTGCAGAAGGTTTTCAAGGGTGATTATGTGGATTTGATGTTCGGCGTTGCGATGACTGTAAGGCCAGGCGAGTTGAGGTACATAGGGTTTGGAAGGTTATATAATCCGAAAGATGCCTAGCGTGGATTGCGCGAGGCTTCTGTGATGCTGGAGTTGCTTGATCCTACTTCCAAGACATTTGCACAAGGTTCATCGGCCGCCGAACTTTTGCCGGCGCAGATTTTCAACTTTCCAAGGATCATCATTCTGGCAAGCCGCGCCACTAAAGGAAGCAAGCCAACGCAACTAATACGATGGTACCAGATCTAGTGGTTACAACAAAGCTGATTGTTGGACTTGACCGGAACACCGTGTACACACGTCGCTAAATTATTCTTTCTATACTCAAAGTCTCGTAATACTTGCCGCCTTAAGTTGTAGCCCATGGGATAGTCGGCGACATTCGAATGCAATTTGGCTAGGCTTGTCATTCAGCTCGGCCATTTTCGACCAATCTCAACCAACCCTGCGCTCGTTAGCTAGGGATCCTTGATTTCACTGAGCGAATTCAAACCATTAACAAACCCCTTACTACGGGTCCCCATTTGTTGCTCTTCTCTATCATCTCTCGAGTGATGCCCGCCGGCAGGCCACGCTGGGATGAGCGGTCTACGTCCTTCGCAATATCTGTTCGCAGCCCTGGAACAACCGCGGCCCCATGGTTTAGGATGGTCAAAGACAGATAGAAACCTCCAACACTCAATGATCCCATGGCCACCACGATACGTGGCAATGCTCTAGAGAGTCTTGACCGCAGAATCTTGACTGCGGAATCTTTTCAAATGGCTAACGATGTTCCAACTGGGACCGATCTAATGATATCTACTTCGGCGGACTGTTAGACATATACTGCTCATTCCATCTTCTTCGCTCTTCTTAGCGAGCTTCTGCAAAAAGTCACTCACTCAAATTTGCACGAGCATTGCAATGACACTGCGGATGCTTAGAATGGTATCTACGCAATTA
>KE598567.1:863836-912069 GCA_000444155.1 Cladonia macilenta KoLRI003786
CCAAAAGAGTGTATGACAACCATCGCAAGCACTCCATTGGAATATTCTTTTCACCTCCTGGTGCTAGGAAAATCCATACGTACGCAAATTGAGATATGACCCGAATTTCCATACTCTAGCGACGTGTGCGGGGCTTGTAGCGGATGTACTCGGTACAAGTATAGTCACGAGTTATGGTATGAGAGAAGTATTCATACGAAGTCGGGGTGCCACGGCGAGTGCTATTAGCGGGGGTGTGGAGACGCGAACTGCCAGTGGTAGTAGGACAGCGGGTGCTGCCAGTTCGATGAGTCGTGTGATGGCGGCTTCTCTCATCGCTGGAAATTGCATCAGACTCGTCGCTGGGTCCGTGGGTAATTTGACGACGGCCGTCTCTGGGTATTTCACGAATTCGACCTCCAGGCAATTCTTCTACCTCGTATGGGCGTATGGGTATTTCACGGACTGGACCATGACCACCTCCAGGTAATTCCTCTGCCTCATATTCAGCAATCACATTCAGGCGGCGGCTTCTGCCACGACCAGGATAACGCATTGCAAAGTCTTCATCGTCGTCCGAAAAGGCAGGCTCGTCCACGGGGTCGTCGTGACGGCTCATACGTCCAAGTTCTCGACGTGCAATAGAATAGTTTGCATTAGAACGGCTATCACCTCGCACAACGGTTCGAGATGATTGGCCGCTCTGGATGGTGCTTGAGGATGGGAAATGGTGATTTCCACTGGTGCTCGGAGGTGGGGAACAGTCTCGGTGAGAAGTATAGCCGCGTGTTGTTGTGCGGTGGGACCTCGAATCCCGTGTTGAATCCCGCTCGAAACGACGATTGGGTTCGCGTCCATTTCCATATGAGGGACGATCACCGTGAGATGTATGGCCATGCGTTGTTGTTTGATGGGACCTAGAGTCCCGTGTGGACTGTCGTCCATGCTGAGTGGATTCGCGTCCAGTTCTGGATGTGGGTGGAACGAGATCACGATCACGAGCTGATTGGCGGCTGCCTCCATACGGGACGATATCACGAGAAGACATACCTGCTGGAGATCTGATTATCTGTCTGGATGATCTTGTTGTTAGGTGTTCTATGTCTGATGTGTGGTGGTTGCTCCGCTTTCTCTACTGCTCTTGCTCTGATCGTTGTGCTTGTGATGATGGTTGTGAGGAGGGAATTGAGTGGGTGGTGAGGATGTATTAATACCTTGCAGTGTCCAATTGACGAGGTTTTGTTGTCGAGGTGACAATAGTTGAACGAGACAGAAGCTTTTGTGCAGAGACAATGAGGGAACAACCATTGCTGTCATTGCATTGTCTACTATTGTGGCCTTTGTGGTGTACAAGGGTCTTGCTAACACGAACAAGGGGCCGATTCGGGCCGCGTCATGACCGATATGGTAAAGTCGAGTACAATGGCTCGAGCAGCGCTCTGGAACCAAAGGCCGTCAACACAAGCAGTGTTCACTATTTCAAGTGGCAATGAGATGGACATATTCACTCAGGGGATGACAAAATGTGACCTTAACTGCCAACAAATTGCAAATGCATCAACGCTTATAGGTAAGGTTAAGTCGAAGCCACCAGGAATATATGTTTTTGTCATCCAAAACTACGTCTATGCTACGCTCGTCTCGGTTGGCATTCTGTGCCCCACAGCCTACCGCCTCCGTTATCGGCTATGGTAGCATGCGCAAGCGCTTCACCAGCTGGACAAAGTAATTGATCATCATTAGGAGGCAATCACTGTAGCTGCGTGCATTAAGGAGACCCAGATCTCAGGGGTGGAGCAGGGTATTTTACCCGCACAGAACAGCCTGAATGGTGGAACCAGCAGATGAGAAAGCTAAGGTCAAAGTCACAAGGTTTATTTGACGCATGCTATTTGAAATCACAAAGACATGCTACTACCTTCCCTGGACATTCGAGTCACCACAAACACTTGACGACTCGGCAGATAAACTATCAGTTTCATCTAAGCCCACTTACCCGGGTCTGGTCAAAATCATTTGCGTTCACCGCTTGCCCTCTTCCAGGTAAGACTTTCACGGTCTCCCCACTTCGGAAGCCCTCGTCCCCCATCTGAATGCCAACTTGAGATGCTCTCAATATCACTTTCAGCACTCGATGGCTCATTGCCATCGGCCGCACGCTGGGTTTCAGACCTAATTGCCAGCTCTTTGCCTCTTGAAATCCTGGTTGTGGTGCTATTGGAGCCACGGCGTGAAGAATTACCACCGCCTGTCGCCTGCTCCTTGTCGTTCAAGCGTTCAGAGGATACAATGGTGCTGGAGCCACGGCCCGGGGGCCGTCGACTATTACCCTCGACTGATGATCCCTTGTTTGAGGCCTTAGGAACCGCTTTACTGGATTGATCGCTCGCGGCACGTCTACTACCGCTGCCACTAGAGAGATGCGGCGGACCACCTACTGAAAGGTAGTCGTTAGTTGTCGCAACTGGTTTCCTTTCTCCATTGCTTCTGCCGCCTGCACATGGCAGTGGAGAGCGTCCTGAACGTTCATTTGACGCAAGAGAGGATGCTCGATTGCCCATAAGGGTATCAGAAGGTGCATCAGAGGGTGCTCGGCTGGATACACGACTGGATGCAATTGATGAGGTGGTGTATCGACTGGACGACGCGCGAGAAGATCCTGGGCTAGGATCACGAGGTAAGGGTGTGGGAGAGGCTGCAGGCCTGTGTGACCTTTCTGAGTGACGAGTCAGTTGCTGGTCTGGGGAGTCTGAGGATATTGCTGCACCGTTACTTAGTCCTCGAGTAGGCTCTCTGCTGCCTCCGTGGCTAGGAACTGCTGCGCTATGGCCGGAAGCGCGGGAGCTGCCTCTGCGCCCCTTGGCCGAAGAAGCTCCTTCGTCAGAAGACCGAGAGAGGCTACCTCCACCTTCCTGGTGTGGTGCAGTTGGAGGTGCGATGTCGTGACGAGAAGATTCAGGTGGAGAAGCCGCTGGGCGGTGGTGAACCGATGCAGGCCGAGTAGGTGGGGCCGCCTTCGAGACAGGATCCCGAGAGTGCTTGTGACCCTTTTTTCTATCCATCATTGATTCTGCACACCGCTTAATTGCATAGCATGATTGATCGATCTCTATAAAGAGCTCTTCATACAGCATTGCAGGCGAGTTTGCATCTTTATCTTCGAGGACTGGATCATCTGGCAGACCACGCCGCCCATCAACCCTCGAGCGATGGGGATGGCGCTCACAATAGCGCCGATACTCTTCGTCAGCCCTCTGAGCCAGTCTAAGCCTGGCCTCGTCAAATTCTTGATTCGGTTGTCCTTTCTTGCGACCAGGTACCTTTCTTATCCCATAGCCTCTGAGCACACCCTTGTCATAGAACTCAATCCTTCTGTTTCGGGGCTTTGTCTCCAGGATCTGGACCAGGATAGCATTTCTCACAAATACTTCCCAGAGTCGGTACTTGGCTTGAGGATCTTGGGTTTCGTAATTTGTTTGCTCGACGTCGTAGGCTTCCTTCGTGATATGCTGGAGATACCAGGCTATGCTGGACGCATCGGGAAGCCTATCAACCTTGATACTTCCCTTGAGGCGTTTGAGGAACGTTGTAGCTACACACTCACCTGGCAAGCACTGGATGTCGAGACCAAACATGGTGAATGTTGAAGCGGCTGCGGCTTGCTACGATGTACAGTAGCAAAGTCAGGGAAGATGTACGAAGGACAGGGAATAGTACGACAACGAGATTCTAATCATTTCCGGTGGCCACTTGTACCATCTTCTAATCTGTGACATCACATTTTATCGTTCTGTGTCAACTTTTGTTCCGAGTGCGACAAGTTAACGGACGTATGGGGCTTATGGTCGTCCTACAGTGCGGTAATTTGCGGTAGGATGTCGGGATATGACCGTGAAAGCTAGTTTTAGAGAAGACCTACAGTACACGTCGCCTCGAATTGCAACTTTTCAGCAGGAAATCTCTACACAGTTCTATGTGTACAGCTGCATTACTATTTGGAAGCGGACGACAATAATAGTGGACGTGGAACCCCGAACATTGCATGTATGCAATGGCTATTCAGAACTCGAGATACATAAAATACTGATGAGCAGACCGCACCTGTTACACTATATGAGAAATGTCCGATGGTCGATCATTTCACCTGCCACCGCTATTTGACGTTAGGAATTTCGCAGATAATTCTCTTCAGCCGCAGAAAACCGGTGTCTGAGTCTTTCTAAGGCCCTCTTCCAGACCTTGTATGACCACTGCTGTTACCTCTCTCCGACATCCTGTTACTCCCCCTTCTAGGCTCGCCGACTGTCGCTTCCGAGCCCCAGCTTTCACCACTGTTAGTACTACGACTAGAGTATGTGGATTCGCGACTTACTCCAGACCTTGCTTGACCACTGCTATTGCCCCTCTCAGGCGTTCTGCTGCTTCCCCAGTTAGGCACACCGAGTGTCGCTTCCGAGGCCCGGCTTTCATCGGCGTATGTATAACGACTGGAGCGTGCGGGCTCGTGATCCACTCCGGACATTCTCTCTTGCGTTCCAGCTCGGCTTCCGCCATCAGCTAGGCTGTGGCGCGAGCTTTCTGTACGGGAGCGGTCCTTCGGGTGAAATCCGCTAATAGGGCCACGTCCTTCAGAGTAGACGTCTCGGACAAATTGTCGGTCAGAACCACCTCTTTGCGAGTGTCTATCAGATGAGCCATTGGCATACCCCAGCCCACTTCGCGACGCAGATTCGCGACGTTCCGATGTTCTATCTGTACGATTGCTGTCGCGATCGCTATGCAATGACGGCGTTGATGCTGGAGGGGGTCGCCCACCTGACATGTAAGGCGTGCCAGCCGATGATATGTGTGATCTTGTCTCAGTATGCCTTTGGGGCGGTGCTAGAGAGTCGCGACGTTGAGGTGACTGTTGATGGTCCTGATTTCGAGACTCCGAAGGCAGGCTCGCTGTCGTAACCATGATTGGTGGGGCACGAGGATAAACATACTCGTAGTTAGTCGCTATGCCGTTCCTACGATCATTTCCATGAGCGCTATTGGAATGCATCTGTGTCGATGGTGGAGCTGTTATACTGAGTAGAGCTCCGCGGCGAGGCTCTTCATCTTGATCTCCAGCTTTGTGACGACGGTGCACATGATGACTCTCCACCGAGACTGTCTTGCCATGCTTACTGTGTCCACTTAGAGCATTTCCTTCCACTTTTTCACGATGAGAATGTCCACTTTCTGATTTATGCGCTTTGCTACCCTTTTTAGCGTACTCCCGTGCTATCTTATCAAGATTCGCAATCGCCTCAGTCAGTCTTGGGTCATCGGGTCTCGGCCACAATCCTAAGTACTTGTCCTTTTTTCTAGTCCTCAACAGAACCGTCTCACCCTCGCGTACCTCAGCTTTTGGATTGCCATTTCTTCCCTCCAGGCACTGGCGGCTGATGGCAAGTCTGACAAAATCCTCGAAGGACTTGGACTCGGCCAGAGGCTCTTCGCTTTTATAGCGCTTTTTTTCATCTTCGTATTCGTCATTGCCGATGTTATTCAGGTAGTTGGCTATACTGGACTTGGCGTCGAGCTCGGTAGTGGAGAAGTCCTCTGGAGGTGGCATTGTCGATCTCTGTTACCACGACTTGGGATTTGGTTGGGGATACCCTATTGGAGAAGATATGTCTACAAAAAGAGAGCAAAATGTGGCCGATCCTGGACCTTTATAGCCTGAGCATAAACGAACAATGAGTATTACAAGTTTGGATCTCGAGCGGTGTATTGTACGGCCATAACAAGGGGGCGGAGTTAGGAGCACAAAGAAAGTGACGTAAGGTCATGGGATTCTTTGGGAAGTACAAAGCACAGCACCAAACTTGATATTTACATTCAGACACTGAAGCCGTATGGCAACTGACCTATTACCTGGCAAACACCAGATAATTGGTCCTGAGACAAAGAACTTGGAAGTGGAAGCTGCGAAGATGGATAGCCAGTACGAAAGAAGAAATATAATATTATTGATAAAAAGGAAATATCGCACCTGTAAAAATTCTATGCTAGTGCTGCGGTAGTGCTAAAATTACAGGCGCATTATATATGTTTTTAAATAATATGATAGTAGCTACTGCTTAATTATAATTATATAAGATCCTTCTAAAATAGGTAATATTAATACTTTATATATATACTTTCTTTTACCCCCTTAATTATATATTTTAGTTATTACTATAGCTTATATTCTACAACTTATATTTTTAATATTTTTAAGGTTTTAGTAAGTCTTAGTAATATTTTAATCTATAAATTTACAGGTAAATTCTAAAAACTATATAAATTAATTATTTTTTTTAAACTTTATTATTAACTATCTATAAGGCTCTAAATTAGGTAGGATTAAAGCTTTATAAATATATATCCTTTTACTCTTATTTCTTTTTTATTAAAGGACCTTATTATTACCTTATAGCCCTATTCTTATTAAAGTATAAAGTATATCCTTATTTATTACTAATACTTTATATATACCTAATAAGTCTTTACTTACTTTATATACTATTATTAATAACTTATTAATTAATTAAGTATTATCTAAGTACTTCTTAATACTTAAATAGTTTTAAATATTACGCGGCGAAGGTACTATTCTAGTAGTAAGATTATAAAGTAATAATAAAGACTAATATTAAATTAAAAATAAGGGTAAAAGGATATCTAAGCGTAGAGCTTTAATCTAGTCTAATTTAATATTAAATAGATAATAGATAATAAGGTGTTATATATATAATTATAAGCCTAGATATTCTAGTAGTAAGGGGCTATAAAGTAATAAGGAGGTCCCCTCCTAAGGGGGAAGTAAGGATAAAAGGATAAATATTTATATAGCTTTAACTTTACCCGATTAGGGGTCCTATGAATAGATAGTGGTTGAGTTCTATAATAATAATCAATTTGTATATTTTTTGGTGTGTGGGCCACCAAAAACGGCACTACCGCGGCACTAGCATAGAATTTTTTCAGGCACGATAATATAAAATTAGGATCCGAAGTATCTCCGGTGGCCATTTCGACATCACAATTCGTCATTTCGTGCCAAGTCTCGTTTCGAGTACAACACCGTCGCCGCAGCATTGTTTTCGCAAGCTAGACCGCACCTTTGTGCTATTTAAAACAGATAATACTAAGCACAAACATCCAATGATCGCTTATGTCACTCTGAACTGCTACTTAATACCGATTTCTTTGCAGTTGATGCGTTTTAGTTGCTATTCAAATACTGATGGTCTCGCAGTTGATGCTTTTCGACCGCTACTTGATGTTGGTGGACTCGCAGTTGATGCTTATCGTCCACCGGCCATACCGTGTTCTAATGAATCAAATGACCGCATGCAGATCCCCTCCCGCCTATTCGAAACCCCACTCTCACTGCCACCGCTGCCCCAGGGTGGCTACACGCTTTATCTTCAAGTTGGGACCTTCCCATTGCCGGTACAGTCCTCCCCACAGAGGTAACCAGCCGATGCCGGAGAAGGCACTTCAATGATTCCAGCATCAAGCCCAAGTGCAACTTCGCACGGAACAACTTCAGTTTCGCAGCCAGGTGATCTTTTCTCCTTCTATAACCCAATCAGCTGTTGATTATCGAGACAATTGCATGTTACATAGGAAAGCCACTTACAATGCATTCGGTACACTTAGACTTTGCCTGATAGACCTTGATGCCGCTGTTACAGGTTCCATATTGCTTGTTAACGCAGTCGTATTGATTGTAAGGCACCTCATGGATGTTTGGATCGAATCCGAGGATGATTTGCAACTGAGCATCTTGAAGTCCGCAGCCAGATGATCTCCTCAACGACTATAACAAAATCAGCTGTCGAATCAAGAAAGGGCTGTCGTACACCGGAAAGTCACTTACCTCACATCTAATACACAGAGCATCTGGTTGGAAGACCTTCTCGCCGCTGCTACAGGTTCCACCTTTGCTCAGGTCGTTGATACACGGGTAGAGAGGTTCTTTATAGCGAGGCACTTCATGGATGTCTGCATCAGGTCCGAGGTCACTTGGGTACTGGACCTCGAAATTAGTGGGGATTTCTGATAGTGATAGCATTTTTGAGTCTTGTTCCGGAAGATCTATCTGAAGAAGAAGATAGTGGTGTATGAAGAGAGAGCAAGACATGGTAGGTCTTGGGGCTCTATGATATCCTGAGCATAGTAACACACACTCTCTGGACACTGAGCATGACACACAGGTACTCTAGACCCTGAACATGATAACACAAGCACAATCACATCTAGCTGGAGTTACACCGCAGGGAAACAGCAGCGACCAGATCCAGTCTATCCCCTAAGTGGCTGAATCGCCTCCACCCTCTCAGGGGACAACACCTTGGTATTTCACAATGCAGCTTAACGCTCATCTTTATGAACCTATAAAGTTTTTGGTAATAGAAATTTACTTATAACTGACTTAAATCTATTAAGGATTGTTGTATTTTGAGATTATTAAGTTGGAATTATAAATTAGATTGACTTATCATAGGTCTCTTTCTGATGTTTTAACATTCAACCGACGTACTCGCGCGTTTTTCTCCTGAAAGGTGGACGCCAGCCACTGAAGGGATAGAAGTCTGACATAAAGACTTGCTAATTGAAACTTGTGAT
Source organism: Cladonia macilenta KoLRI003786 (assembly GCA_000444155.1). Classification (NCBI taxonomy): domain Eukaryota; kingdom Fungi; phylum Ascomycota; class Lecanoromycetes; order Lecanorales; family Cladoniaceae; genus Cladonia; species Cladonia macilenta. Next base: position 872,462 of record KE598567.1, read on the forward strand.
TGTGCAGTTAATGCTTTTAATTGCTACTTAAGTACTTATAATCGTAGTTGATGCTTTTTAACTATTACTTGATACTTATGGTCTCGCAGTCGATACTGTCCACCAGCCATCTTATATTCTAGTAAATTCAATGCCCGCTTACAGACTTGCCCGCCTACTTAAATCTCACTCTCATTGCCACCCATCCTCAATAAGATATGGGGATGATTTGGAGTGACAATTTCTCTGCCTATGTCCCCACTGGCGAGGGGTTCTGGGAAGGGCTATTAATGAATTTGATAACAATTACATATTACCCCTACAGCTTAAATCAAACCTTTTAAAACCATTCACTTCCTCTTTACAATAAGAATATGCTATTCATTGACTTAAAGTTGTCAAAAATTGTGACTTCCTAGAATTATTAAGTGAACATTGATTAGATTACTTTTCACAAGTTTTTTTTTCACGAATAACTAACTTAAACTTATTAAGATTTATTATATTTCAATGATTTTAAGTTAACATTATGAATTAGATTACTTATCTTAGATCTTTTCTACTGATGATTAGCTAAGACTCATTCATTTTAGAGGTGTGGAGCCGAGAAAGCAAGCTCTGCAAGCCCTCATAACTTGATACAAGCCCACCCATTGACGTGTATGTTGTTAATCTAAGTCTAGAGCGGCCAATGCGCCGTGCATTCCACAGTAATTACACCAAACACTTGACCGAGAAAATGCAAAGCTCAGCCTGATCTGTTATTAGGCTTGTTGAGCTATGCTAAGCCAGAGCAGTCTCCGTCGGGGGGCATGATGAGGGCATAAGGCCTAGTCGTCCCAGATGCAGGAGTAGCTTGCTCTATGTAGACTTTGTTTTGACGGACGAGTGCAGGATTTGTCGTGTTGTAGTCACTTCCACACAGAAATCTCAGCATCAAATGAACGTCGCTGGGTGATACCGAACTGTAAATCGAATTAGTCAATACCTGAGTCGTAGCGTGCGAGATGATGTCAGAAGCCACGATGAAAACATGCCGTAAGATCATCATTTCCATGTGGGAGGAGATATGAAGCAGCGGAACTCTGCATTGTGAAGGCCGCCTTGGGGACGAACGTCTTTTATACATGTCGGCATTCTGTAGGAGGTCATCCTGCCTATGACTTGCGCATGTGTCAGTTATTGCGCAGCGAAGGAGTAGTGTTGCATATCAAGCCGCCCTTAGATTCATAGGCCATCATTCCAGTTCAAGACCAACCATTTGGAACACATTCTAGACTAAGATTCCTCTTTACAAACGATGGCACACGTCTTCTGGCGCGCGCTCCATCATGTAGGCAAGGTCTCTGCCACGGCACTCATGCCTGGACTCCATAACATAGACCAGGAAGATGAGGCCATATAGTGCAACAAGGAGGAATTTCCCGGCTCTGGTCGACCCTATCTAGCAACATATTCCTCGGCCAGAATTCGTGCAGATCCAGAAGTTATTCAAAAGGGATCGAACGCTCCACACCGCAGGTCAAGGAGAATTAGCAGCATCATAGGTTGCTCTTAGGGTCGCGTTCTAATATTGTGAGAAGTCCAATTTAATGACTGTACTTAGTGTACTCCTATTTAGCCATGTCAAGTGCGGAAGGTGTGGTACGGGTAGACAGTAAGGAGGGTGCAGACGACGGTAGGGCAGTCAAACCAGGGCTTCTAGTACACAGTATCGGAGCTGACCATTAGGATGCCAGAGCACAGTATCATGTTACTTTCAGCGGGGTACAAAGTCGATGTAGCTGAGGAACAGTCGATCTTTCAAGTCGGTTGTAGGATTGAGAGGGGGAATATCTTGGCTGCGATGAGGCGGCTTACCTTAGCAACTTTAGTATGGTGTTGGTGGCGTCCGGGTGGCTTCTACGGGCACCTTTAGAACAGCGGCGCGCCAATGCTAGCTAGGGCGTGTACAGGCGCCCCAATAGCATGGATCGTTAACAGGGTAGATCCTCCATCGACCCCCTGACGAACAAGGTAATCAAGACCGTTGAATGCTGAAATACTGAGCTTTGCGTCATTCACGGGCCAGCTGCAAAATCCTCTGCTCCCGAATGAATTGGGACCAAGAGGTTCGTACCAGAAATGACTCTCTTAACCTCAGCATTCCCAAGGTGTCGATGTATGTCTGCGTCTTGACTAATTACTCTGATGGGAATTACTCTGATGAGCATTGCTCTTGTCTTCTTCTATCAATACACGTCAAAAAAGAGTTCAATTCAAGCTTCCTACGACAGACGCCTAAAGTCCTTGACCACCTGAAGATCCAACAAACTGCCGCGATCGATCATCGCCATCATCACCTCCAAGACCAGACTTAGTGGCAGCAACCGCGCGACGCTACAGCCATGCGGCCCTGACTATACCGTAGTAGGGTAACTCGAAACGTCACGTACCTTCTCTGGCGCCGCGCCACCTATTAACCATGAACTACCATTCATTCCCAGTGGACTACTAAGCAAGTCGGCCATTTCTACGAGTAGAATAGCAGGACCCTATTTGCAACATGCTGGAATGAAGCTTAAGCGATCAACAAATCATTGATCTCTAGCGTGAGGTCCTCAATGCCGGCCGCTCGCGCTTCGTCCAGAATGAACAGACACCAGGATGTGGTCACGAATACATATAGGAGCTTCCCTGACTTAGAAAATATCCGATAATTCTACACCACTTTTTGCTTTGCAGATCTTCTGTACCAGAAACAAGATAAGATTTCTTCGCAACAGCAGTGGTGTTATCGATACGAATCACCGAGCCCTCTCTCACGTCTAGAAGGCGGCTTGGACAATCTTGAAGTACACTCTGCCATCATACCCATAATCATCGACCATCATGAGTGGCTCAGCACTTGTGGGTGAACCTCCGGCCAACCAAAATGACTACTATATCATCAAGGGATTCTATCGCGGCTACGATTTACCTGCGATGAATTACAGCGAAGGCATTCCCCTATTGGTAGCGCCCCCAGGCGCGCCCCACGGTCAGAATCGTGGACCAGGAATAATTGCTTCTTACTCTGTCTTGATCTTTCTATTAGTGGCCATAACGTCTACGCGTCTGGCACTTCGTTACTTCAAAAAGACTTTGAAGTGGGGTCTTGATGACTATGCAATAATCCTTGGAGCAAGTGGGGCTGTGAGTTGGCTTGCCATTTGCATTGCCATGGTGATAGTTGGGGGCGCTGGCCATCATATCTATGATATAACCTATGATCAATTCAATAGGTTCATCGAAGTGAGTAGGCCGCAAAATCTGAAATGAGCGTATAGCTAATAAGCTGTCCTTAGTTGTCCGCTGCAGATACCATGCTGTTCTACATCACTGTTGGCCTGATCAAAGTTTCAATTGCTCTTTTCAATCGCCGACTCACAGGGCTCACTTCCAGAAAATGGATGATCTTCCACAACATCATGCTGGGCCTGATCGTTTCATTCATCATCTCGGCAATCTTCCTCGAATTGTTCAAATGCCGGCCCTTTTTGAAAAGCTGGGACTTGCTGGCCTATGGCAAGATGGATCAGCCATTGAAATGTATCAGTGTCGTTCAATATGGTCTCGCTCTCAACATCATCCATTGCCTTCTCGACTTCGCACTCCTCTCCGTCCCAGTGATCGTATTCTGCAAATTGAAAATGAATATGTCTAAGCGGATTCGGCTCATCGCCCTCTTCTCCATTGGATGTATATCTGTCATTGGGAGTGTCAACAGGCAGATTATCATGGTTCAAAATGCCCTGGACGTGACATGTAAGTACAACCACCATTGCCGAATTCAAACTTGGTGCCTAACGCATGATCTTATAGGGGAAGCCTCACAAAGCCAAGTCTGGACTGTTATCGACCTATTCTTCGGCTGCGTAGCAGCAAGCCTACCGGTCCTCAATTCGCTGATTCCCAAGAAATGGCGCAGTGGAGTCCCAAGTGTTTCAACACCCTCCGAAATGTCTAAAAACCGGCACAGATTTGCACCTGAGATGACAAACAACAACCAACGACCAGATATGTATGGCGATATTGATGGCAATACATCGTCATCTTCGAATAATAGCGTCGGTAAAGATGAGTTGCGATTCCATAGCGAAGCGATATTGCATGGAAGCGGCCAAAGCAACGATGACCGAAGCGGCAGTGTCCAAAGGGATGAAAATGAGTCCATCACAAGGCAATGGACCTTCAATCGGGAATATGATTCGTTTGACGGTTCGAATGACGATGGTACCATCCGCTTGCCACAAGAACCACCCAAGATTGTGCCGAGAGGCTCGGGTTTCGTCTAAGCTGGGGTAAAATATTATGTGCCTACATCTTTCCTATCGGCTCTGATCGCTGTCCAGACTGTTGGGTCGAGCAATATTTATGAGTTCGATTTACGCCTGTATTTATATTCTATGAGTTACATGTATATATACATCTTGACGCCGCACATGTCTTAGATACCCCTGAATATGATGAACGTTTGAAGCATCCATAGCTTGCCACAATGAAACTTTCGAAATGCGAACCAGAGTCAGTAACCGGCATATCCAAAAAAGGGACTCACAATACACACCCAACTTCACCCCAACGCGGCAGTCGTGCCAAATCTAGTCCATTTCCTCGCCCCCCCCCCACCCCCAAAATAATCAAGCTTTCCAGCCCATGATCATCACTCTCCTCTCCATCTTATTCATCTACTCATCTAACCACATCCTTCACCATCCCCCCAAGCCTTCCCTTCCAACTCCCTCAGCCCAACAATGTCCTCATCCAGTGATCCACGGCCCACTTCTCCCCCCTCGTTTACATCCCATACTCCTTGTAAAGCGGAGCAGCATTCCTCTCTCCAACAGGCTGAGCTGTCGAACATATCGCTTTCAATTAGAGGTTGGAGGGTTGCGATTGCGTAGGGGTCGGGAGACGTGGTGGTGGTTTCCTTGTCTAAGGGTTTTAGATGGTGCTTGCTGGTTTTAGCGAGATGTGATACCAGCTTGGCGGGAGGGTAGGTGAGTGGTTTCAGAAGGGATATGAGGGCTTGGCATAGGAGATATGGGAGATAGAGGAGGATGTGGAAAATTGTGATTAGGGATTTGAGGACTTGGTATAGGAGACGTGGGAAGAAGAGGAGGATGTCTGGAATTGTGATTAGGAATTTGATGACTTGGTATAGGAGACATGGGAAGAAGAGTAAGAGGTTTAAAACAACAGTTAGAAATCGGATGGTTTGGTAGAGGAGGCGTGGGAAGAAGAGTANGGTTTAAAACAACAGTTAGAAATCGGATGGTTTGGTAGAGGAGGCGTGGGAAGAAGAGTAGGATGTGTAAAATGGTGGGTGGGACTGATGATGGATTTTCTTGAATGATAGGGCTGGGAGGCTCATGTGCAGGGACTGTGATTAGCCCTTGGCTGGTTATGCAGAGGAGCATTTTGGGGGTGATGAGGGGGCGAGGTAAGACATGGTTGAAGAGAAATAGACTCTAAGAGAGAGGTAGTCTTGTACTTTAGTAGTGTTGTAAGGGAGTGATGACTTGAAAGTGTCAAGGTTGGAGGCTGCTCGTTGGAACGCTGTTAATCCTCGATCATTGTAGTGTCGAGTGGGAGATGGCGAGATAAATGTGTCGAGGCTAAAGATGGAAGGAAAGATGTGCTCTCCTGACGAGGCTCTATGTGCGTGAGCAGCAAGCAACGATCTGGATGCAGGAAGGGGCCTGACAAGCGCTGTGGCTATGTTGAAGTTGGGGTTATCCCTGCTTGTATAAGTCATTTCTTGTGCACTATCTTATCGTTCAATGATTTTTGAATTCGTGCGTCTTGTTACATAAGTTTTCACAAACGATGTGCTCATTGTGGAATGTAGGGACGCTGTTTAGAATCTTGTATGTTTATTTGTATATGCAGATGACTAGTCTCTCGCCTACCATGGCCAGCATCAACCTCGGACTGAAGGTTATACTCCTGCCTCCTTAGCTACTACAGCGGGGAAGTACGGGTAAGGGGGATCTTGTTAGATGACATATCGATATCCTTATATGCCGAGATGTTCGAAGGTGTTTGAGGAAATGAAAGACTAACAGGTAAACCATATGATCTTCAACTAACAAAAGGTCAATTCATATGATACATACGATGTTTTGAAAACGCTCTGTGTTTTATCGCAGTGAAACCTTTGTTTACGAGGGAAATGTCACAGCGCAAGTGCTGATGCGTGTTGTATAACAAAGGAGAGGCAACACAAGCCTAATCATGGTGGAAGTATGTTACTGAACCAGCGCAATACCACATTGTGGAATGCTTTCATGTTGATTCAACGTAACCAAGCACGTGATTTGCTCTTGATCTGGGTTTGCAGGAGTTGACTAAAGCCTCCAACTGCAGCGCTTGTCCATATAGAAGCGGAAGGTAGCTATTCACAAGATCCTAGGTTACTGAATTCCAGTTTCGGTCCACTCATCAACATCTGAAGACGAGTCTAATATTTCAGACACCTTCGCATACGGAAGTGGAATGGCTTCAATTCTCAGCCCTTGGTATCATGCCCAATGCTAAGTGACTTTCCCATCTTCAAACCTTAATCAAGCGTCCCCACTCGTCCAGTTCCAAGCGACCCAGACAGATCCGCTAAAGCAACCTCGAAGTTGAAGGAAATAGCCCCCACAAATTTTTGGAAATCACCAATCGGCGTCAATGCCCATGCCCACCTCGTCCAAGTCAATTGCCGTCCAACTTGTAGGGTAAGAAATGCATCGTTTTCTGAATAATACAATAATGGCGGCATTGGCGGGGTAAACTCTTGTTGTAAATAGTATATAGCGTCGATACGGGCTATTTCGATGACGCTGGCGAGATCAATGGATGATGGGGAGAAATTGTAGTCTCCGAAGATGACAATGTCGCCATCAAGGGTTGGTAAGACGGCAGGGTCGGGCGGGAAAATACCATTGGCGGAAGAATTGGTGATAGACGAAATCGAAGAATTTGTGGGTGGAGACGTGGAATAGAGATTCAGCAGAGTATCACTAGCCGCCGACTGCGTAAGGTTGAGCTTCAGGTTACTGTCGCTATATGACGAAGACTCTGAAAGAGGTGCTTTCAGGTTTAGTGGCGGTGCTGCTGTTACTATTGCGCAAATATAGAACAAGAGAAATTGAAGTGTACCCATTCTGTGCTTTGGCATTCATAGCTTCGAAGACTCTTCGGTTACAAGTGTCAAAGCTGCGATTAAATACGATGCTGCGCTTCATATGTCCTCTATAGCCTATAGCAGATATAATTACCCGCCGGAGCTTTGACCATGCTATTGCGACAGAAACTGCATAGAAACATATCCGCACAGCTAACCGAACAACTAAGACTTGGCTTTGTCCAGTGGATTTGCTCTAGGTCAACAGCCAACGCCAGACCCTGTCATGGAGATGAAATGCTTGAAGGAGCAACGCAAGCATTATTACCTCCCTTCTTGTCCTCATAATTGCTATAATGAGCCTGTAGAGACCTGAGTCCTAGGTGCCTCTTTTGGCTTTCGGGCTCACAAAATTCCATCCGAGCATCGGGTCATTGGGAAATTCTCTCCAGGTTTAATTGGCGGCTTTAAAAGGCAATGATCATAAGCCACAACCTCTGGCGGCACAATAATACGCTAGTGTGAGCATTGATCACCTGCAGTCATCTGCACTGTACATGGATATGCTTCGGTTCTGGTCCAGTGTACAGGGAAAAAGAACAGAGTGATCCCTGGTCCCTTCAGCCAGCTAGCATATCTTGCCTAGATTGTGACCAGAGCATACAGTTGATTCGCCCTCAGCCCGTAGCTAAGTGCCAAACCCACGAATCAACAAAAATCATCACAAGAAACGAGTTAAAAAGCAGACGTTCGATTTATCCGTCTAACGAAGCAGACTAGTTATCACTCGAGAAATGCAACCAGCAGCAGGAGCAAAGCACCAAGATGAAATCGTGGTACTTATCACCAGTCTCGACACACCCGTAGTCATCATGTATCTACACACCTCACCATTCAATACCTGCAGCGCGACTCTAGTAAAGCCTGAGCTACTGTCAACTTTCTTTTGCTTGCATGAAGGTGGAAGCTTTTTTCGTTTTGCACCTGCAACTATCTCTCGCAGATCTCATACCTTCTACCAGAACATGTTTTTCATGATGATCCTTTACGTACCACCCAGCTCATCTTTTGAAGGTCTGCTTCGTCGCTTGGAATACACATTGCATGGCCCCTGGGGTTTATGATGATGGTGCTCCACGAATACGTGCTTGTAGGCACTTGACCCAGATTGAGGATTTGATGCAGATATAGTTGTAGAGGCTGGCGCTTGGGCAAAAACATATGCCAGGAGTAGAAGTTTCAAAGTCCAATGTTCGTCGGGCATGGGATGCTTCATTGTTGGATTGGAGACTATAACGGGTATTTCAGAGTACCTGCCAGTACCAACATTATGCTTGCCGCCGCTATGGTATACGTAGTCGCGGTGAGAATATCTGGGAGTGTTGAAGCGGTCTTTGTAAATGACTTGGATGCGTCCGTCATGTATCCCATCGATAGATTCTTGATCTTAATGTGAGTGGAAGTGGCCTAGGCAAACAAGGAAGATCAGCGCAGTATTTACACTCTAATACGCTGAACACTTCTGAAATATGTGTTGAATTAACGACCCACGAGTATGGAAAAGCGAACGGTTTGACAAGCTGCAGTAGTTGGTGGAGACAGCTTAATTGTGCGCACAGAAGCACAAATTGAGAGCCCGTCAAAAGGAAGATATAGGCAAGCCATTACTTGCCATGCTCCCTGTAAGGTCTCGGGAGATCTCCAATCTCACGTTTTACCTTAGTGACTGAGTCCAGATTGGGCGACGCCATAGCAAAGGCGTGCCTTGGCTAGCGTATCGTATCCGCAAAAGTGAGGCAGATTTTTTGTGTCTAAAGCGTCCAAAACACATGGCACAACATGTTACCTGAACTAGATTTGGAGAGGCCTTTGTGGGGAGAAACAAACTTAGGCGATTGGGCAGGTCAGAGGTATGGTTCCTGCCAACATGGACATATGAATGACAAAGGCCAGCGTATCTTGAACAATGGTGTATCGGTGAACAGGGGATTTAATGGCAGAGGCGGTTGTGACGCGGCAGGAGGAATTTTTCAAGCAGCACTGCTTTTGATAGAGGAGAATTCGAGTGTTTCTCCGTGGTTCCCTTCACTAACAGAGACTGACATAAATATCAACATTGAAAGGTATACAGCAGATGTGCAGCATCAAGGACGTGTTGCTGGCGGGATGACTGGTAGGATGCGTAAGATTGGAGGCTGTTCGTTCGCAGAGCAGAGCTATCTTACAGGAGTGAATGGCTTGGAACAGAGATTGAACGTTAGAGTTTGCCAAGACTGCGCAGAGCGAGACTAAGCGCAAACAGTCTAACTGTATACAGCTAGACCCAAGCATAAGCTACCTTAGTACGGGGTACATCTGAATCTCCTCATTAGAAGTCCTCTCTTGACCCCCTGTGCTTCAACAAACTCCCAAATCGTTCCCCTGTGCTCCGTGTAAGCTCCTATCAACGTCAGTGATACCTTGTCGCCTGCTACTACGATTTAGGATCAAGGGTGGCAGGATGACATGGTAGCAAATACCGGGATGTCTGATTGGCTAGAACCTACCGGTGTGGCGAAGCCACAATTCCACCCACCACCTAGCAGCCCCACCACGGTCATCATGCCATTCTTCATCATTCGGAATCACATGCATTGTGCTCATGGATCCAATCACGATCGGCACTACTATTGCATCCCTCGTTGCAACATTTACGAAAGGCGCCCAGACATGCAACACCCTTCTGAGCAAATATAAGCAGGCCCCGCAGACGCTGGCTTCGATTTGCACCGAGTGTACGACCATCAAACTGGCGCTATCGCATGTCTACTGGTTGGTCAATAGTAATGCTGAGCTTCTCTCGTCCCAACTAGATGCTCAAAGCCCTCTGGCGGAAACGTTTGATGTTGCTTTGACAGGCTGTACTGTAACCTTTTCGCTTCTTGATGTAGAGCTCCAGAAGCTGTGTCAACAAAGCAAAGAGAAGGAGTCTTTTAGCGCAAAAGAGAAGATGAGATTGGTGTGGAACGAAGACCTTGCGAGAAGTCTTTTGGATGATATGCGAGGTCTACAAGGGGCCGTGACACTGCTACTGACAGCACTTCAAACGTAGGTTGCCTCTAACATATGGTTTGAGTATGCCGTTACTGACGAAACAAGGACCTCACTGGCCGCGTTAAACCTCATGATCACCAAACAAAGAGCGGTGATAGAGAGGGTCAGGCAAAGCACGAATTCGGTCTGCCAGGGTTTCGGCAAAACCTCTCAAAGACGCAATGGAAGTTTTGATACTTATAGTATCTTCAGTTCTGCTGTTGGAGACGAGGAATTTGCCTTTGACAATCAGCTCATCAATACCCAGGTCTACCGAAGGGTTCTGAACAAGGCCATCAATGCGCAATTCCTCCAGAAAGCGGACACTGGCCATAAGCTTGAGCCATTTGACGAGCCGTTGATCGATCTTAGTGATGAGCCGTTGATCGATCTTAGCGATGAGCCAAAAGCATCTAGCGTACCTCATCCTGACCATTTTGGTGCAGGTAGCCCCTGGTTTGGATCTTTCGATGGTGCGCTACCAGCGGATGGCGACTCGGCTTTCTTGGGTTCAGGCAACGACAGAGCACAAGAATCAACATCTCCAGTTGACACTTCTTCTACGCAAAGACCTGAAGATGGTCCCATTTCAGATCGTCGATCCGTGAAGTCTCGCTTTGCTGAGCCATCAGTGGCTGAGAACAGTCCATTCCAGGCATGCAAAGCCTTCGACATCGGAGCTGTTGCATGCAGAACTGAGCAAGAAACAAGGCGAGAGCAGTACACCAACGAAGATAATTCAGGTGGTGAAGGCGATGGTTGTGAAGCTGACAGTGAGATCGTGCCAGACAATAAGCTTGCTCAAGGAGTAACGAATCAAGAGGGGAATTTTGCAGTCTCCCGACAACAGTCAATGGAAGTAAATGGTGAACAGCCTCCTGATCTGCCGAACATGCAGACGACAATACAGCAATCTACAATTCTTGAAACTACTCCTCCCTCACCGGATGCTCGGGTCTCCGGGTCTTCTAATTTGTCAAAGGCTACCATTACGACGGACGATACTCACACTTCGGTACTAGAAAACATCACTATTGAACATGTGTACGAAACAGTTCCAGACCCGTTGCCTCCGACCATTGACATGCAAAGCGTTCCCCGAGCAGAAATCAAGAGGTCTGGCTCGGAAAGCCATCACTTCATCTTGTCGGCTCTCGTTTGGCTTGTTGACCCAGACTACTATACAATCACTGATCCTTTTCTTCCTAACTCTATACCTGAAATAAACATCACTTTCGTTGGAGACATGTGTGGCAAGACCTCAGCCTGTAAAACCTACGCGGCGCAGGATCCAAAACTTATCGATATTGCTGCTATGACGACATGCGACCAATATAAGATCCGGGTTCCGATGATTATGAATAAATCTGGATTCACTCAGGAGTCGATCGTGACTCTGCTGGACTTGGGGGTGGCTTACCTAGACTACGAGTGGTTGTGGAGATCTTGGGTCGATGCTGAAGACTTTATAGTCCTTTGCTACTCAGTGGAAGAGAAGGAACTTGAGTATTTTACCAAACAGAAGTGGTGCCCTTTTATTCAGCCACATTCCCGTAAAGTTCCGGTGATGCTGGTGGGTATGATGACCGATAAACGAAAGACGGCCAGAAGCGACGACGTTACTTCTTATGACGAAGGCCTCGCTTGTGCTAAAACCAACAATGTCGCAGCATATGTGGAATGCTCATCAACCAGTCTTGAAAGTATCAATCAGATGTTCGAGACTGCAATTCGCTTAGCTTTGGTTTCGAAGTTGAAGAGACAACAAGTACAGAGCCCGCCGCGACGGCACAAGCTATCGCATTGGTGGAAGGGCAACAAGGCAAGGTCGAGTACATCTTCACAAGCTTAGACCTAATAAGCGATAAATGATTGTATGGAGACACCACCAAGAGCTTTGCCAGGTACTTAATTGCTCCAGTTTAGCTCGGGGTTAGTGCTCAATGCTGTCGTCGCTGGGGGCCACCAGCAGCGCCGCCGCCGGATGCTAAGGAAAGGGGGATCTACACAGCATCATCAGTAGGGAGCATCACCCATTGCTGCTCCTCATTGTTTTTCATCCCCCACCGCTTTTTCCTATTGCACCTCAGCAGCTCAACAAGTTTTAAGCCATCCACTTGCCCCACCCATCCACGCCTGTATATGGCTATATCCAATGCTAGCCATCACGCCCCAGGTATCCTGTCACTTAGAAAGAGGGGGGTCTCGGCGATGGGCCTCCGTTCCCTGTCGCGGCCATTGGCAGCAGCGCCAGCTGAACCGTCCTGTGCAGCGGGTGGGGGGGCCTGGAGCTGAGGTTTCCAGCCAACCAATAAAAGATATTGATATCAGCATTTTGCAGCTTCATTTTGCAGCTTGTAGCTTTTCGTCATACCGGCAGAGCACTAATGGCAAATTGATGGATATGGCTGACCAAACATCGCAGTCAGCTAAAGAAGAGATGCTTTACTGCAAAGCAAGTGGGAGCGCACGTCTGACCAACCTTGGGTAGCCAGGTGGCTGAAGCAAGGGCAAACCGGGTGAAGCTGCTGCGAACTTCGAGTGGCATCATAGTCTCGGGCTTGTCTTGCCGCAGCTGGGGACTAGGCTGACAATTTCTAGGATCAAGGAGACCCAAGAACTAGAAACCACAGGCTAGGGGCGTTGTACGAAGTAGGCATCAACCAACATCCCGCGAATCATGCAACGCTGACACTTACCGCATCTGCAGCGCTTGAAATCACACAGTCAAAGTCCTATTCAGGCGTCGTCGTCGGAAAGTCAAATAAGACTTTTCGAGTCATTCCGGGAGCAAGGCGGCTCAGCAGGCTGTTGGAAGCAAAAAGCCCTGTTCTTGCTCCATGGAAGAGGGTAGGGTATATTTAGTCATGTATGGTTGGTCAAGTCTGAGCCTGAGAGGATCAAGCCACCGAGCAGGCTCTAGAGGATGAGCCCAGGCTTAATCTGCGTAAAAGGTAGGTTCTGACAGGAATGGGTCGAGCATTGATAGTCCAATAGCGTACGCAGGCGACATCAGAGTAGATTCGTGGACAGAATACTGGAATGAATTCGAAGCCGGAGAGAGGATGTACGGTTGAATGGTGCTATGTTTGAGGCTCTGTATCGGTCCGACAAAGCTTTTCACCGTATGCATTACGATAAACCCTCCGAATGCCCTTATCAAAGGACTCATTGACAGCCTCCCTCACCTTTCTAGGCACACATGCTAGAAGCCGCGCTAAATATTCAGCTAGGCTGCAGCATCGCGAACTTTTATTACACACTACTAACGTCAACAGCGCCACACACACCGGTTCGGGATTACTCGTCGAATCCTAGAAGTTGGTCCTAGGAAACCACAGCACCAAATATAGGAACGGGGAAGACGGGCCAATACCTCCAACACAAACATCTATATACGGCACAGCAGCCCGTACGTAAATCATGGGCGCAGCAGCCATGTTTCAACAGGAGCCTAAGCCAGAAGACCGCAGACTGCCACTTCTCTCCCTACATCCATAGCTCTCAATCATAGTACAGAGTCCATCAAACTCTTTTGCCCCATCAGTATGTGACCCAGCAATCCAGCATCAAAAAGGACATGGATACCCTATTCTCAATCCATGCCGGTGCATTTTCGCGCTATTCTAGTCTTCCCGCCCGCTCGCTTGCATTCCGTTACATATGCAACTCTCCGGAAGTTTAACCGGTGAGAAAGAAGACGGGGAAAAAAACTTCATACCTGCATACAGAAGACAAAAAATGAGTGAGGCTCTGCTCAGCCTAGCCCGCCCCCACACGAATATTCCGCTCCGCCTTATGGCATGAGTCATCCACTCAGCGCATAGGAACCTAGAAACCGGTCTATCTACCACCTATCGAGGCTCTGCCTGCGGTAACAAGCTCAAACAGTGACTAATAAGCACACCTACCCAACCCATCCTAGCCGCATTCACCAAACCCCAATCTATATCCCTCGCTTCACGTCCTGTCAAATGACTCACATCCCCACAACACAACCTTACCCTTACCCTCACACTTCGCCTTCCTGCATAGAATTAACGGATGCAACAAGCCCAAAACGACCATTGAAATGTTCGAGATTGCCGTCCGTTGGGGTTAGCGTATGGCAACCGCGTATATCAGCCTAGTCTGAAACTGAAACTCTAGCTGCATGATTCACAAACGCCCGATTGAGTGGATCTTGGAAGCGAGAAGTGGGAAAGTATAATTGATTGAATTGATTATTGCATGGAGATGGGATAATGGAAATGGATGTTCTGCGATGAATTTCTGTTTCTGTGAGCATGCTATATGATATGATACGGATATAATATGAATATGCTGAACTCAACTCACCAACATAAACACGACTACTACCGCCCTTGAAGAATAAGTGAAAGTTTATAAGATGTAAAGATGCGACGCCCAGCTCCCGTCTTTTATTATGCACCGCGCTCCGCACGCCAAGAACACCAAGCGCTTTATGCAAGAACCGCCAACGCGCCAAGCCATACAATAGAAGCCAGAAGCCAGAAGCCACTCCACTGAAGAAAGCAAAAGGGTATGTAATGCTCGCGAGATCTTATGAATGTTAAAAGCCAACGTACAGAAAGAAATTGAAATTCGAGAAAATAGATTGATGGTGCGCCCAAAGCGGCTAGCGACGTGCGAAGATTGGTGGTGCGCCCAACGTGGTTAGCGGAGGGTAGAGATAGCTAATGAGAAGGAAATGTCGCGCATGATCAATAACAGCGAATCGAATGGCAGCTGACTCCTCGAGTGAGGCGGGCAGCACACCACTTCAGCCCATCAGCTAGGCAGTCAGACGACTGATATGTAGCCATCATCGATTCTGACTGGCTTGACGCGTCCGATGGCGTACTCCACGCACGTCATCCTATTTTCGCGTGTTTTCTCTGCCCCTCTCATCATCGACAGCCTCTTTATTGGCGTATTCAACGCTGGCTGGACGCGAGTCCGCCAAAGACTGGCGCCTATATTCTGATTCAGACGGTGGCTGAAGGTAGGAAGAGAAATCCCACGAGGAGCGACTGGTGCTGGGTAAGCCCGCTAGGCTGGGATAACCGGTATGTTGGTCGGATTGGACGTTTCCTTCGCTGGCGTAGAGGCTCGCGACGGATGTATTGGCTCGAGGACGCGTGGTGTATGCTGGCGTTGCAGAAGCAATTTCGCTTGAGCGACGGCGGCCAATGGATGAGGTGGTGTACGCGTCAGAAAGCTCGGGGATGGGGACTTGAGTTTGGGCAGTGTTGTAGGGCGAAGAGAAAGGTTTGGTGGCTGGATGCTGTGGGTACTGGCTTGCGAGGGTTGGAACCGGAACCGTGTAGCTATGAAGGGGAGAGTGTTGGGAGTAGTTAGGAAGGGTGCGCGAGGCGGGCGTGGGAGAGAGGGTGCCTGATTTGAGGGTTTGAGCGTAAGTGCTTGAGGCGGAGGAGCTGGAGGAGAGGTAGGGTTCGTTGGGTTGAGAGGATGGGGACCGTGCGTAGTTTATCGGTCGGGAGGTAGAAAGAGGGCCCGCGGTGGATGCGTGACTTGCTGACTGTGGCCCTTTAGTTCTGTGGTGTATGCATTGCGGATGGTGCACCGATTCGCTCACTTACATATTTACTGATGACCTTCCTCAAGGCCTGGGCTAAAATAGGCCACGGGAACACTTTCACATCTTTCTCGATATTCCGGGGCTTTGGATTCGGAAATCCCATGATGACCTTAAAGAAGCTCTCGGTGTCAGGTTTGCCTTTCGATACAGTCAGTGGGTGGTGGGTTTCGAGGTTGCGACGAATCCGGTTTTTCTCCTCCACGGTGAATCGAGCACCGACAAGAGTCTCTAGAAGTGCTATGGTGTCTACACTCGTCACAAAGTACTCATCGCGCTCCTCCCAGTAGATGCAGCTGATGCGACGCTCTCTGGTCACTTGCGTGGACGGGCGTTCGTCAGGTTTGGCCGCTCTGAAATAGGTATCTATCGTGTTTCCGTTCTGTTCGCCTCGAAATAGAACCAGTCGTCGCCTTGCCGCTCGCTCATCTGCATCCCAGTCGTCTTGCATCGTATTGAGGTCTCCGCGAATCTTGATGACTGCTTTAGTAGTATAGAGCGCATAGGGATTGAAGCTTCCATCAGAAGGCGCTCCGGAAGTCGAGCCTGAGCCAGATAGTGCTTGCAATGTCGAAGCACGCACAAGGGGAGGATTCGCTGGGTCTGAGGATATAGGGGACGCATGATAAGTTTGTTCCCTCATCACATTGCTCCTCCCAGCTTGGTAGCCCATTGAATATGACTGGTCCCAAGCTGACGATTGGGTCGTAGAAGGTCTCTGTCTATAAAGGTGTTGTGACGATGAAGTATTCCTTGCCAAAATGTACCTTGAGTCCTCCTGGTAAGCTTGCTGGTCTTGCAACCTACCGTAAGGTGTAAGCTTTCTCTGCATCGTGCTTAGATCGATGGGACGTAGATCTGGAGGATATGCCAAATCAGTTCTCGAAGAATACCCGTACGAGCCGTACTCTGGTGATTCGTCCGCTGGAGGTGTACCTCTCTTCACCGAGATGGGTATCTCTGGCGGCTCATCCGTCGTCTTCCTCTTTCGGCTGGCTTCTCGCACAGGCAGAGACTCAAAAGAGTTATGATCTTCATAGAACCACGGACCCACATCGATTAGTCCTACATCGAGCCCAGAATCGTCTTGAAGTTGGAGTTTGACCGGAACCCGTGCATCAAGCGAGCCCGTCTCTGCAAAAGGAGGAGCGTTTGCAGTCGCCACGTACTTGTAATAGACGTCATTTTTTCGGGTTTCAAGACGAGTCAGCGTTGCTGGGACACGGCGTGTCGCGAACATTAAGCTTGCAATCAGCGGAGTAGGTGACAGCAAGTCGCTGCTAGAGTCGAGATAGACATGAATGTGTGAATCTTTGATGCCTTGCTGTGGATTGTAAGTAGATACTTCTGGAAGCTTTCTAGACCCGAAGCCGCTGTATACTGAGCTTGTTGCCTCGTACGCTGCACGGGACGGATTCGTGGAGCTAGCGTAGACCACATGGTCTAAATTTCGGTCATACGCCATTGGTGGCGGCTGCAATTCTGGGTCCGCAAGCCCGGGTAGAGCATACGTCAGATACGTAGGTTTTTGCGCAGGCCTGCTAGTATTGTAGTCTGCGAGTGTAGCATAGCTCGGCGATGGTCGTCTGGCATCGTAGTCTGGAAGGCTGGCGTCAGCCTAATGCCTTGAGTGTGACACCCTCTGCAGGGGTGGATCACGGGGGCACGTTGGTGGGGCTGGACTCGGAGAGTAGGGATGTGCCTTAAAAGCTTGTAACTTACCATTCAAGTCGGCATTGGGGAGTCTCTCGTATGATGACATAGATAACAGAGTGCCCGGACTGCCAGGCTTGGCCAGCAGGCCGCCGAGGAGTTCGCCAACGTATCCTGCGCCCACGGTCTCTACCAGCTCGTAATTATCGCCTACAATAACCGGTGAGTTGCGAGTCTGCGGCTGTATATTGTCAGTATTGGTTTGCAAAGCCATTGAAATCCCCAAGACTGGTCGCTAGATGCACATCTGCACCTCAGTGATATACGGCAGAAAAGAGATGATACTGCTGGAACGCTCTTCTACGATGAAGGCGTGGTTATATCACCATCTTCGGTGTTTTGAAGCCTCGCTTAGCGCCTGCCTTGGAATGCAATGACTCAGGGTCCCAATAACACGCAAGTTCTAGGAAACCTGTATACTTACTTCCAGCTCCGAGTAGGTGAGTGAATCCAGCTTGGCTGTAAAGCTGGGTGCCAGTGAGCGGGGAAGTAGTATTTAAAAAGATGATCTAGGAGATTTCTAAATGTAAGGGAGCCGAAGAGCCTGCCCGCGGCCCTATGATTGCGTCCTAGCCAAGCCTAGACGCCGTCGCAAAGGTCACTGACGACTTTGATGATAGATAGTATTCCCTTTTAGGAATTCGACGACCGATTTTGGAGTGTAGTGTGCTCGCTGAATATGATCTGGTGCCTGATTGGGATAGGGTCTCGGTATTTTGAAGCCTTTCGGGCAAGATCAAAGAACCCAGGACGGGAGGACCTGGGTTACGGGTGAGATTCATGATGGATTTGGAAGGCTTGCGGTTACATGCAGAATATGATGGGTCGCCTACCTTTGATATATACAATCTGGAAATGAAAATTGACCCCAGCGTTTTAATTTTGAGAATGATGATGATGTTAAATGATGTTCTGGGAGGGATGTTTTAGTAAGAAACGTTGAAAGTAGCGCGGATGGATAAAGTAGCCGGGTTACTAAGAAGCAAGGGGTGAGGTACCGTACTGCCGTTGATTCCAATCATTGGAACGGGCCCTTGTGCAGTCGCTGGGATCGATTACCATGGACAGCAGATGCGTACAGGTTAGACTTTAGGACTTCAGACCATCTGAACGCAGACAGCCCGGAGAATTTCAAGCGAGGCTTCGACGAGAGACGGTAAAAGAGCGCCAAGTGAGATGCGGCGGGTATAACTTTCCACGAGTACATTCATATACTGTGGGGAGCCTATTAGTTTTAAGAATTGGAGTCAAGGACCGTTCCGTTGTGATTTGGGGCAGTGTTGATAGCTCTAGAGCCACTGACCAGGCTTTCTATTGGTCCTACGATCACTGCTGTGATTTTGGAACTTCGCGCACATTGACCATATTGGCCAGGGTCAATATTAAAGGTGAAGCTTCAATTGAGGCGGAGTCAGGTTAATGCCAATTGTCAAGCGGATCGGGAAGAAGGGACGCGTGATGGCAGAGAGCAGAGAAGGTATGTAGTATGTAGCTTGTTTCAAATGTTTCGCTGTGCTGTATGGTGCCAAACGGTTCAACGCTCCTGCTGCTTCGCTGGGTGCAATTTTGATCGACCGCCAGATCTGGATCTGGGTAATGACATCCTAAAGGCTCCATACTGGCCATACTGGGCATTCCAGTGGCTCAATTGAAGGGCCAGTAAGGCCACTGAGCCAATAGATTCTCAGCTAGGACATCCCTGTTTGCGTTTGCTCGACCACACTAGGAAGTCGGTGAATTGTCAATGCGACGTTAAAGCTGGCTATGGCTCTTTTGGCGAAGAGCAATGGCTAGCGTAGCTAGTGTGGGCACACTGCGAGTCTTTTACCTTGATGCGAGTGGTTGACAGTGCGAAGATCTGTGAAGGGGGGGAGAAACGGCAGGAGGAGCGCAGACAGGGATGCAAGGGGTATGGGGGACGGACCCTGGCGTTCTTTCCAAAAATACAAAATTACACGGAAAATCTGCAACATCATCGAGGCCTACAGCAGCACTCCTGAACGGGACGATCCCTAACCTTAAACATCCTGGTCAAGCTGCTGGCATACTACATGCTGGCAATCCCTCAAATCGAATGTTGACGGAGTTCGGTAAGGTACAAAGTACATGTCACAGGCCACAAATCCCACCACACTGATAGACACTGATAGTGCAAGATAGACAGTATGACCAAACTTCCGTCCCTCTCCTGCCGTCCCTACATTTCAGCTATCATTCCCACCTTAATCCTTCATACACGCACCTATAAGACATCCAAAACCTCCGGCTTCCTTCTCTTCTTCCTCTTCTTCTTCTTCTTCTACCGAAAATAGCAACCACCGCGCCGCTGATCTACAGAGTGTAACATGTCACCTACGAACGCACGCTTGTACTTTTTGCCACTCGTTACGCCATGGTCCTTCAATGCATGGACAACAAAGTCCAAGAAAATGAAATTCCACATGCAGGACAGGACGCAAGTACGGTATGATTGTTTGCTCTCGTAATCGTCTACTGCATGGTAGCTCAATAGGGACATCATCTAGCCGTCTATCCAATCACCCCACGATCTTGATGGCCTAACTCTCTGGCACGGGTCGTATCTGGGCCCGTGTGAGGTCTCCAATTCACCTTAGAGCCTCATGCGCCTCTCGCGTTCGTGCATGGTCTGCTGCTTTTCACTAAGCAGCTCAGTAGCTAAGTCGTAACAATCATTGCTCTGCTCCGCCCCCTCGGCCAATCAAGTTAATTGGTGTTCTTAAGGGCCTTTGAGGCCTAAAGAGGTGTTTTGCGAGGTTGCGGCCCCGGGTAGCTTGCCGCCGACGAACGCGGTATTCTAGGCCGCCAACCACCCCCCCCTCCCTCCCCCCACCACTGGGCCCCGCCCGGCTTGGAGATCCTTGCTAAAATTAGCGCTCTGCAAAATCCCCCGGCTGTTACATGTTTAAAAATACTCACACTGTCGTCCTCATTGTTATGTTCCCTCATACCATTCCCTTGCCCAAACTCTCTTATCTTCCCGGCGTTGACAGTCGTAATTAAGCTCGTTTCACACCATTCGTGCCTGGCAGGGTCAAAGGTCTGTCCCAAGAGACGCCGTCGGTCGGTCGAGTAAGATTTCGCAAATCGCAATGAAGATTCATTGGCTAAGTTCCACCGCATGGAACAATCTATGATCAGACCAAGGGCGTCGACCTACCACAGAATTGCCAGCGCTTCATCCCGCGGCTGACCAGCATTCAATCCGTTTCAAGTGTCTGTCTGCACCACTGGGATCAAGCATTGTTTCATATGTTGCGCCTTTCTATCTCGGCCAACTTACACCTATTCGAGCCAATGTATTCATCAATAACAAGTTAACAAATGTCATCTTTCAATTTGAAGAAAGATAACCCCAACTTTCTTGTCACACGGTCCTCGCATGGCCCCAGTTTCACCCACCGCTAGTCGGTTCATGAGTTATGAATTCATGCTGGGATATCTTCTCTGTTCAAGGCGTGAGTTTCTCCCGAGGCACAGTCTTCTTGCTGTTATCCCGGCCGATGCAATGGTCGAGCCATCCGCCCAACGCCGTAGATGTTCAGCGGATACAGTCACATTACGCACCCAGTGATACGCCAAGTCCGGCCAAGGCCGTGCAAGAACTCGATCGCTGAATCTGGAGCGAGTGCGACTTGTGGTTGGCCACAGGTGTGTGTTCTTTCTCCCAGGAGACAGCGTTACACACCCAAAAGGGAAGTATAAGCCTAATAGCATTTACCGAGCATGACGAAGCAGCACCTCGAAACGAAAAGCTCAGGCGCCGCCATATCAGCTTACCCTGTTTCTTTCATCTAGATCTCCATGATAGCTTCCCCAGGAACCACCCATATGCTTCCAGTTTCTTGTGTTGGGAAAATTGCAAAGGCAAATGCGAACACGGTGGCAACATATCCTACCACATGCGAAGTTGTGAGCAATGGCGTTCTGGCTGCTGTATGATCTTAGGCTATTTTGATGGATCGGCGATTTGCGAATAGACGGTCCATTTCTGATTGTCAAGATTTACACCTTAACTAGAACAATGATCTGATATCCAGAATCCAATATCTGCGGATGTCTCTCCCAAACCTGGCCCAGTCGTTACCAGCTTTTTGCACTTTCAAGCTAATTAGCAATCCATTGGGGCAAGCCGTGGTCAAAGCACTGAGAGAAGGCCACCTGGATCGTTCGAAAACCACACTCCGCCTCCACCGATCATCTATCAACTCAATCAGACGCGGAACATGCAAGCCTCACATCGAACGACATAATAGCTTTTGAAAGCGTCATCTTTAGTGTGTCCTGCCGCTATTATTTGAGGGGCCTGTTACATCGATGACTCAGTGAATCGCTTTTACATCAAGACATGAGCACTTGGCACAAGAAGGCGAGACAACATTAGCAACATGCCTCAAATCAATCGCAGGCATAGGGTCCGAAAGCCAAGTGCGCCAAATGTCGACATTGAGATGGCCGAGACTACTGTCAATCACACGATGGACGTCTGAAGTTTAGTCGAAAATCGGAAATTCCATCCAATGAGAGACTCGCCTAGAATAATTCTGTAGGATTATGACTCCAAATTCGACGAGTAAATCAGAGGTCCAAAATCATGTAGAGTCGTGAATTCAGCCTGCACCTCAGCCTTTTTCGAGATTGACAATACTATGCGACCCGCATCTTAGTGTGGACGTGAAGGACAAGATCAAGATGCTTTTGGCCTGGCCAATGCACTTTGCCTACGTTGAACCTTCACTATTGCACAACCATGGACACAGGAGAATGCCGGTCGTATGTTCCTACGAATTCAGCCCACAACAAGACCGTCGCTATACTACGCGATTCTCTTCTCTTCCCGAGGGGATGCGCATGCTAAAGTCGCTTCAAGGCATTGACTCCGCCTCCTTCGAGAACTAGAGAGTGTAGCCAGCACCTTAAGCACGCAAAACCTACTATTCGATACGTTGAAGTTAGGCACAGCCCCCATTTCAATGACAATTCCATCCGAGCCGCGACTAACCTCCAATGGAGAAGCGACCTCCCCCTCATTTTCCGAAGCGCATAAAAAATGTCCGAGAAACAGCTGTGGCTGTGTTCAAGCAATAGGCGCTGCGCGTGTACCCGAACCCTATTCGATTAACGAAATCTTCCGGCGAGACTGGTCCGCAAGCAAAGCATTCTGCAATGACGTTCATCAACGACAGCGACCGAAAAGCACCTGCGTCATTCTGTTCCACAACCTAGTGCTCCTGTAATCTCGCCTGATATTCATGGCGTACTAAAGAGCCTTCGCTGAATTTGACGGCCTCGTAAAGCCTATACATTGGACCCACCGGGCGCTTGAACTTCAGTTTACGTACCCTTATCTGACACCGGCCATCCCAGCGAGCAGATGCTTTGAGGTGAAACACTCTGGCTCCTGAATGCGCGTAGGTCCCCAAATCCTAATGCGCGCAGGTCCCTGAAAACCCCAAGTAAGTGTTGCTGACGTGCTCGTCTCTTCTCCGTTATCCTCTTGATTGGCACAAGATCGCTTCTTGTTCTACGACATTGCATCGCAGTGATTCCAATACAGCAACGCTCTTTGAGCCAGAATTCAGACACAGATTAAGCGCTAACGGTCCTCCTTGCCTGAATTAGAACGCCACCTATGGCATGTTTATCTCAATGATGAGATGAGACTGTAACCAGGTCCACTGCACATGATACGAGCTGTTTCCTCTTATGCTGTGCCAGCCTTCACTGGCCGCAAAGAGCACAAAGTTTGCGTAGGTCACCCAATCGTAAATAATCTTCCATTGCCAGCATCCTGTGGAAACTCCACGTCAAAGGGTCTGCTCCTAAAGTCTACAGACTCGGGCGAGAGCTCCATTCACCGCCAACGATTTCAATGATTCGAATTGTGAATAGTGAAATCTGTCTCGGAGCAAGATACAACTCATTTTATTGCTATCAAAGCTGAAACGCGACGCCATACAAAGTGTTGTACGGAGCACATATAACCTCCTCCCAAATGCCTATGGAGATGTTGTATCCCCGACTAGCCTCTTGACGAATCCAAATCCCCTCATTTGCTTCCATTCCCGTCCACCTCTCAAACGCACATCTGATGATCCATTCACCATGCATCAATGTCGCCCGGCTTGCCATAGCTGCCGAAGTACCCGAGTGCAATTGACTTGGGCACGACGTTGTGCTTACGGGTAATAGGCACTCAGGGAGCGTCAAGCGAAGGGAGCCTGCGCATTGGGCGGGGAGAGGGTATCGTTGTGGCTTCTGTCCCTCAAAATGCATTCCCAGGCTCCGGTACTGGCAGTGTATTCTTGAACCAAGCTGAGTTCTGACGGAGTACGCCCTCGTGGATGCTACATTGAACGAAGACAGCTGGTTTGTCCTTGCTCTTGTCTAACATGGTGGCCCAGTCCCACCCGAGTAAAGCTTTTTCTGAATTCTGCCCATCATTTGCTCTACAATAGACGAATATAATTTGCTCAAATGCAGAGTTCCTATCAATCGAAAGCTGCTATATTGATTGGCTGCTCCTAGGATACCCATTCGATCCTACTATGCTTGGGTTTTGTCTCTTTCCCCTCCGGAGGCGATCCGGTATTCTCACTTTTGATTCGTTTGGCAGACCTCTGGTCTTCGACTGATGTCGTGCTCGATGGCGGTGTTCTGGGAGCTCCAGTTGTTGCAAGTCTACTTGACTTGCGTTTGTTACCTGTCATCGTAGAGAGAAAAGCGAGGCTCACCATGCTTTGCAACCTCGACGTTTATCGTCTCTTGGTAGGCCTGTTGGAAAACGCTGGGTAAGGAAATTTCACCCGTCGAGTCATGGCGCAGTCCAGAAGCTTGGTAATGATGCTCAGGAAAGCTGAGGATGTGGGGAACTTTGACTGCAGTCTCTAGCGCAACCGAGGAGCTTGGTTGAGACTCTGTGGTAAGAACAGGGTGCTTGAAAGCAGACTTCGTCGACACAGTGGAACGTCGTAGCTAATGAATGCCGATGCTGCAATGATGCCCAAGTTGGCTACAGATATGGCGTTGTGAGCTTAGTTGACGCGAAGCGACAAAAAGCCAGCAGCTTCTCCTTCAAATCTGGCTCAAATCCAGTCCACGCGAGCTATTTAGCAACCCTACCCGCTCCACGAGAATGATGCGATATGTAATATGCCTTTTGTGATTCACAATTGCAGATGTGACTCATGTATTGAGATTGTGAGGGAGGTGTATGGAGGACGATGTGATTGGAAAAGAACACGGCGGTACTTTTCTCCGGGCTTGGCGGTGCTAACTGTCATTTCCAGCCTCCAACGACATCTCAACACTCTTAGAACAAACGTGACTATCCGCAATATTATCCCTGATATTGCTGATGGTGACGGAGATTCTAGAAGGTGTTCCAATTGAACGTCAAGTCCTACTCGAGAGGCTTCACTCTCTGGGTATGACTGCTGCCTGTTTACCCGCCATGACGGGAGATCGTCAAACACAACGAATCGCCTGGAATCAAAGGAACAGGTTGAATCACAGGCCTTTTCTCCACCTCGTCGAATCACACACACAGATACTCGCATTCTAATTAAGGTCTTCACTTCCATGCATGCCTTAAAACTATTACACCTTGACACCTCTCTTATGATATGTCTCCCAGTATAGTCAGGTTGTAGACAGCTCGATTGCATGGCCAGATTATAGACAGCTCGATTGCACAGTCAGGTTGCAGACAACTTGATAGCACCTGCAGGCTTGTCGACCATTGGATGGTAGCATGGGCCTTTATAAGGATCATGCACAGTCTCCATGCTCAAAGAGCTCCAGCTTGTGGAAATCTCGCCCAGTGGCCCTCTCTATTGGACACTGGTCCATGAGTCCTAGCAGCTGTATCAACCGCAATATCCATTGCAGTAAGAAAACGTGCCGAACTACCTACATGCTCGTTTAGTTCACAAAAGGTGTTCTACAATGGTTGCATAGGACATGTGTGGCCATCACGTCCGGTCATCATCGTCCAATGATGAAGAGTGGGTATGAAAGTTCACCGCTGGATGCCAAGATAGCAACAACGCAGTTTATTCCAAATCATTTCTGGGGCCGTAACGCCTTCCAACATCACTTCTTTCTCTTTGTTTGCTTCGAGCAAACCACTCTTGCCATCGTTTCCCGCGCTTTGTACCTTCATACAACGCCTTGCGTCTGCTAGAATCAACCAAAAGCATCGTCCAGCACCAGAGTCGTTTCGCAAAAATGCCTGAGCAAACACATAATCACCTCGATGACACGGACAAAATGCTACTTGGCGAGATGGCGGTCAAGGCTCTCACGCCCGAGCGAGTTACCCCCAAGACCGACGGGCACGACGCCTACCACGATCACGATACTCATGAGCATATCCGAGAGCATGAATACAATCCTTTGACTGCTACGCATGGTACTCTTGTCAAGACCGATCGCAAGGGAAACTTGGTCCAGGATGAGAAGGTGAGTCGAACAATACTACGATCGCTAGTGCTTCTTACGCTTGTATTACCATTGATCGAAGACAACACGTCCACCTTACACAGCCTACACACGGACTAAGATATTGGAACTGTCCTTGACAATGAAGCGATGGCAGAAATCTTGCCGTGCTTAGACATTACTGCAACTACCTCTGTCCTGGCTCACCCGATAGCTATCAGAGCCTAGCACTGCATGTTCGCTACTCAAACTCCCACATCCTTACAAAAATAGTCAGACAGATAGAGTTCGGTCCATTTCTTTTTATTGTCTAACATTTCAAGAAGCTCTAAGCTGACTTCTCTGAAAAGACTGATGATTTGGTCAAAGATACAGAACTCCAGAAGAAGCGTGCTGTCAGTTCTACCGATGGTGTTGTGGAAGAGTATCCGGTCAAGAAGCATGCCGCTTCTAGAAAAAAGCAGACTGATAATGGAGGTCCCGTTCCTGTAACCGCCGGAAAGAAGGGTTTGCCTGCTAACAGCCAAGGCAAGGACGCTGCCATTAAGCTGGAGCAAAACCACGACCACGGAGACATCGTCGAGCCTGTTACTCCCACTCGTACAAAGCGGGATCCTGCCAACGGAAAGGTCACTCCTGGTCGCACCTCTTCTAACAACAAGTCTATGTCCACTTCACCAGGCAAACCGGACGACTTGACCACGAAGTTGACCCCTCGCAAGCGCAACGCACCCAAAGGGGGAATCGCTGATCAGCGCGGGATCCCAAATTCTTGGGAGGAAGCCGACGATGCGGATAAGATGATCATTACCTTGAAGAGCCAGGGCACACCTTGGGCAGTAATTCGCGAGAAATGGACTGCCATGACTGGCATTGAGACCGCTCCTAGGTAAGACAACAACAGAAAGCAATGGTCACGGTCGTCACTGATAGCTGTCGAAGTACCCTTCCTAACCGCCTCAACCGTATGAAGGTAAACTTGATGTACTTCCGTGAAGGCGACGTAAGCTCACTACCTCACCCGCCCATCACTGGCTCGTTCTAGAATTAACCACCTCTTTCCAGGACACCCTCTTCATCCAGATGAAGAAAGAAGTGGAAGATAACCTCGAGCGTGAGAAATGGCAAAACATCGCCAAAAAAATGCGCGACAACAATGCCAAGATTGAATACCCCATTGCCTTCCTTCAGAAGAAAGATAAAGAGTTCCAGGAAGCTGTCCAGAAGGGTATTGCTTCTCGCGCTATCAGTAATGCTATGAAGGGAGTCTTCGAGGACGACCCTGAGATTAATGCAGATACGATTGATGAGGAGGACGCCGCTCGCGAGGACGCTGACTAAGACTGGCGACTGATGAGTCGTCTCCACTCTGAGGAAAGCTTATTGAGCATGTCGATTCGTTACGCTTATGATGATTCTACGCAATGATGAGAGGGAACGTTACGATGKAGCTAGCCGGCGCATAATGATTGCTTTATCACTGTTTTCTCTGGTATGGAACGTCGTCTTGTTCACCATGGGAATGGATCACTGTTTTCTATGGTATGGAAACGTCATCTCGTTCTCCATTGGGATGGATAAATGGTGCATCATGTTAGACATCTACTCTGGGGATGGATAACTGGTACATCGTGTTAAACATCTACATTCCAACGCTGTCTGGACCTCGATATCGAAAGGTGGCTACTGCATCATAGTCGCACAGATGACGAATTGTCTGTCATCTTTCGTTCAATGGGATCAGCGGCTGGAGAAGTGGATATTTTCCAGATAGGGTGTGATTGTTACGAAATGAAATGAAATGATACGACATGACATGAACAGTGGAGCCTTCATCAAATCTACTACATCAATGAACATAAATGCCTTTACACCACCTAGTTCCCTGCTCGCCTCTATCTTCTCCTTAGACTACACCTAACTACCTCTTCCACCCTCCCCTCTCCTCCTGCTTCCCTCTCAGCTAAAACCCCACAAACATGACTGAGAGATTCAATAAGCTAGTAGACTATATAGGAAGGTCTACATAAAGACTAAGGATTTTAATAGAGGGAACCGTTTTAATGAAGGAACGAGGATGATAGGGGTGAGTTTGGGCTGGGTAAGCTGTCGGTGACCGAGATGGTGGAATGATGTAGAAAGGTTAGGAAGTTTTTTTGCTAGGGAAAAGAAAGGTAGGGGTGAGGTAGGTGTCTAGTCTTTAGATCAACAAAGTCTTCTATTCTTAATGTTACAGGATAGACGGGGTTAAGTCTTTTGGTATCTAGTAGGGAAAGGATAGGTGAGGTTAGGTAGGTATCCCGTATCTAGATCAGCAAAGCTTCATAATATTGAGATTACATGACGCTAATTGGCTTTTTCCGACAATTTTCCTTAGCATTATCTGAAAATAATAGTTTGTGATATATGTCCTCCAAGTATCCTACAATAGTAAGACCATTATGTTACAAACCTCTTACAATAGACCTTTATCCAAACTCCGCGTCCCTCTTCTCACCCAGACTTATCCAAACAATCGTTCCAAACCCAACAACGTCCTAGACCCCATCACAAATCACCGCTCTTCTCAACGTCCCCCTTTAACCCCACCTCCTCCCTCAACCTCCTCTTCCTCTCCGCCATCCCCATCCCCAACGTCTTCACCCCCAACGCCTGCAGTACCTGAATAACCTCCGCAGGACTCATAGTCCGGATATCGCGCTCGTGTTTGGGGAAATGTCGGATTGGGCGATTGGTGGAGAGGTCGTGGAGGGGAGTGAGGGGTTTGTGGATTGTAGAAGAGGAGGAGGAAGGGAGGGAGAGGGAGGTGTGGAGGTTGGAGATGCGGGCGGTGGTGTTGTGTTCGCTGGGTAAGGTGTCAGTGGAGGGAAATTCGAGGGGAAGGGGGTAAGGGGGATGTACTTTGCTGCTATTCGCGTTTCCAAAGCGGCGTTTTTAGCGGATAGTTCTGTGTTTGCGGTTGTGAGTTTTTGAATACGCTCTTCGTGGTGGCCGGATAGTTTTAAGAGTTCGGCGACTTGGGTTTGGAGGGTTTTGGTGGTGGAGGTGAGGGAGTCGAGAATGTGGGATTCTTGGTAGGCGCGGGCCATGATGGATACCGAGGTGTGGCTATGGGATTGGGTGGTGTGATGGTGGTGGTTGTTGTTGTTGTGGTGATGTTGTGGGGTTCAGGGTGGGTTGAATGGCCTTTTGGGGGAGAGGTGTGGGTTGAAGGATATAAGATGGAAGGGAGAGAGGATGTGCATGGTGAGTGTGGATCGGATGCTATGATGCAATGGATGGGGAGGGTTGGGTGGATGAGAAGTTGGCAGCGAGGGTAAGGAGCTTATCGATAAGGAGGGATGACGTAATAGGCTTTATTGATTGAGCACATGTGCATTCGTTTAGCCATGGAGGACTGCAATAGAGATGAAGATGGGATATGAATCTCAGTCGGATGCCTGACAAGGTTGGACGTTGAAGATGTCTACAACGGTCTTGGGTTGGAAGGCTACCTTGCCGCTGGTAACCGCGTAGACGATGGATCGATAGTTGTCCGAGTTTCGGAAGACAGGACTGAGTCACATTATTCCCATGGGGTTTCGAGCTTCCATAAGACATGTACACTCAAAGTCATTGATTGTTGCATCTCATTCGGCTTGAACCAATCCATGCTGCCATCTTTACATATATCCATCCATTGAGTGACCGTACTACACGATCATGGGAGACTCTGCCCCCGGGACTTCTACATGTCCCTTTGGACGTCCGATCCGAGACGCCCACTTCCTCTTCGCACCTACCTATACACCTCTAAACCATGGCTCCTTTGGCACCTATCCCAAGTCCGTCCAAAAGCGCTTGCACGAATGCCAGGCCCTGTCAGAAGCTCGCCCTGATAACTTTGTACGGTATGAGTTTCCACCCATGCTTGATAGAAGTCGCGCTGTCATGGCCCAATTCCTTGGTTTACCGGACGATGAGGTTGTGTTCGTGCCCAACGCCACAACGGCTATCAACGTTGTGCTGAGCAATCTACGGTATGAGCAAGGAGATGTGATCTTGCATTTGAGTACCGTCTATGGAGCGATTGAGAAGACGATTCAATATCTCTGCGAGACGACAGAGGTAGATGATGTTGATGTAGCTGTGCAGTACCCGATCGATGATGAACTTTTGGTTTCCTTATTCAAGGGTGGTATCCATGGCGTCAAATCACAGGGGAAGACGGTTAAGATTGCCATTTTCGATACCATCTCCAGTCTCCCGGGAGTGAGGGTACCATGGGAGCGATTGGTGCAAGTCTGTAAGGACGAAGGTGTATTGAGTATGGTTGATGGTGCCCACGGTGTTGGGCATATTGGGCTCGACTTAGCGAAGGTCCAGCCCGATTTCTTTGCCAGTAAGTCGAGATCGGAGATGCCGCTTCCAAGGCAATGAATACTAATCCATGCTCATCAATACATAGGCAATTGCCACAAGTGAGTCTATATGCAGAAATTTTGCAGCGATGAAATACATGCTGAGCTGATGCCGCCGTGGCTTGCAGATGGCTCTACGTGCCGAGAGGTTGTGCCGTGTTCCATGTACCAAAAAGAAACCAGCACCTCATCCGAACATCTTTACCAACGTCTCACGGCTTCGATCCGTTACCTCGAGAGGGTGGTAAGGAGATCGTAAACCCATTGATGATTGCCGGCACTAGCAAAAGCAACTTTGTCATGCTATTCGAGTTTGTAGCAACCCTTGATGTGAGCCCGTATCTCTGTATCGAAGAGGCTTTGAAATTTCGAAGAGATGTCTGTGGGGGAGAGGAGGAAATTATGACCTATTGTGAAAGGCTATCTAACGAGGGCGGGGACAAGATAGCGGAGATCTTGAGCACGGAGGTTATGGAAAATGGTGAAAAGTCCCTAGCGAGATGTGCTATGACCAACGTGAGATTGCCCCTCATCATCGGCGATGGACCGGGCGAGATCCCACGAAAGAATACGCTTGCGGTCGCAATCTGGATGACAGAGATCCTCGCTAAAGTGCATGATGTGTATTTACCGGCTTTTGTTCATGCAGACACATTCTGGATTCGTCTGAGCGGGCAGATTTATCTTGAATTAGAAGACTGTATCAGAGGTGCGCAGATTGTGCGGGATTTGTGCGAACGTGCCAGAGGAGGGGAGTATTTGAAAGACCAGAAAAAAGAATGAGCATTGACCGGAAGTGAGTCGTTTTGTGGATCAATAAATGGAGGGAAGGATGAACCAGTACGTAGATATAGCATCTAAACATGCGATTAGAGAACCACCAGGGACTTTCCATGCAAATCGAAACTTCTTTTCTGCGGTGACTACCCGTTGACGAAGTTCAACGGGCGAGAGATACATGTATCGCATAGGCAAAATCAACCAATAAGAGACACGACAGAAAAGTATCGGCGCGGACGTATACTTAGCGTTAGTACTGTCGGAATGGGATTATGTAGAGATTGGCCGCCTTGCTGTGCACATCACCTTGTTGGGTGTGGTTACATTGAAAGGCGGTCCAAGCTGGTCGGGACATTATCCAGCCAGTCGATTGTTTGCCCCCCACCACACTCGGTAGTTGTGTAAAACGAAAGCGTAGACACGCAGAATCTTCCTCTTCATCAGCAAGGGATGGCAGTTCAGCTCAGCGCCTCTAGGAAAGCACTTGTCGACTTTGACGAAGCAGGTGGTGGCACCGGGACACACAGCCCCAGATGCCACTCCGCACGCTGGTTCACACAGTTGTGTGGCCACGCGCTTGGCCAGAATGGAGATAGCGCCCTAACATCTCAACGAATGAAGTTCAACACGACACAACTTACTCATTCTCACAATATTTGCCCTGCCGCTTGTGTATGCCCGTCTTTCGCTCTCAGCGCATGGTGCACTATGCTACACCACGAGGCGGTTTCATTCAGCCCCGTTCGATGTGCCACAATTGCCATCCAAGCAATTTCCCCCGTACCCGATCAGTTGCTCTAATAATGTAATGGCTGCCTTTTGATGCTACACAGGTACGAACCTTAGTTCATAAGGTACTCACGTGAGAGAACGTACTACTCGCCTGACTCATCACAAATGCCATTGCAGCCTGGAGGTTTTAGCAAACACCTGACCAGCGGTACAAATACTGTGGATTCCTCAACAAATACACCACCGCAATATACCCCTGTCGGAACTTCCACGAATACCTCAAGCCGAAGTTCTCAGACTACCGAAGATATGGAAGAAGCTGAGGTCGGTGACCAGAGCAAGGGATCTAATCCCACCCCAGATACCAAAGCATCAGAATCGGAAGGTTCGAACCTCAAGATAAAGCCCCTCCCTACACCTGATAGTTCATCTGCATCTCCGAGCTCTCCTAAAGAGAAGGTTCCAAGTTCTGCGAACGGAAAAAAGTTTAGCTGTAAGAAGCACAAGAAGGGGTCAAAGAAGAAGTCCAAGAAGCGTGCCAGGGCGAAAGAGGTGGTATCCTCTAGTAGCGAAGATTCCTCCGATGAAACCTCCAGCTCGAGCAGCGAGGAAGAGTCGACGGATTCGTCATCAGAAGACGAAGATATAGCACGGAAGAAGCGGAAGAGCAAGGCGAAGAAGGCGAAGAAGCGAAAGGAGAAAAAGAAGGCTAAGCCAAAGAAGGCTAAGGGGGAAGAATCTGATTCCGATGATAGTGATGACGAGTCAAGCTCATCAGAGGAGGAGAAGAAGAGAACCAAGAAGAAGAAGGCTTTAAAGAAGAAAAAGCGCTCAAAAAAGGCCAAGGATTCGGATGACGAAGACGCTGGTGAGGATGACGCCGTGAAGAAGGCTAAGCAGGCTCTACGTGATGCGCGCTCCGCTGGTGAGGCCGAAGGCAAAGCAGCCACCAAGAGTAAGAAGAAGCCAGGCAAGAGGTGAGTCATGTAGAGTAAATACTCAAGTGATGGCATTTATTAACATTGGCCAGGGGCTCGAAAGCAGATTTTGTTCGTGTCGACAGGATATGGGACAGCAGCAGACACAACTATGTTCTCAAAGAGACGGCCGAAGATCCTGATGTTGGTGAATATGATCAATATGTTTTCCAAGTTCGTCGGAAATTCGACTGGGAGAACAAGTACCTGAACACAGTACTCGATATCAAGAGCAAGTTTCTGAAAGAGGCCTTGAAACATGTTATGGAGGAAGTCAAAGGGGTCTCTTTCGCGGAAGAGACGCCTGTGGTTGACCCTAATATGATATTCCTCTATCTCGAAGAGATTCGTGCTTACATGAAAGAGCTGAAGAAGTTAAGTAAAACGGAGAGGAAGAAGAAGGCCAGGGTAATTGCCGCTACAAAGGCTAAGCACTTGAAAGTCCTGATCAAATATTTGGATAAAGATTACGCCGAAACAAAGAAGACTCTCTATCCACTGCTTGAGAACAACACCATCACTTTTGATCTTTTATGGGCACTTTTCAAGAGCAATGAGATTGCATATTGCCCAACATATGGAAATCCTGACGAGCCAAGGGCTTTCAAGATCGAATATGCTAACCTGGTGAGGATCGCTCGTTTACTATGCCCGTGTCCAAGTAGCTAACATGTGCAGCATTCCTCGTTTGTCAAGGGCAAATACTATAACATTGAAGGACGGTACCTCGAATATGATGGCAAAACCTTTGGCATGGGACAAATGGAAATTGAAGTGCCCGAATTTACAGGCCCACGGAAGATCTCGAGTTTGGGCTGCTATCCACTCAAATATCATAAAGAGTCTGAAAAGCTCAAGCAACAGCTCATAGACCGTGGAAAGAAGTTCGTCGGGCTTGCTGGTACGAAGTACAAGTTTCACAAAGGCATGGCGTTCTACAAAAAGAAGCGGCAAGTGATCAAGGTCAATATCAATGGCCGCGTGATGGTGGACCCGGCAATTCATAGACGCATAAACCCTAATTATCCCATCTCAACGGTTAAGCCAGCAGACCCTGACATTCTCGAGCCCTCAGGAGATGAAGACACTGAAGGGGACAGCTGCAATTGTGAAAGTTCCTCGGACGAGGAAGGACTTGGTCAGAAGGTTGGTGACCAGTTTGGAGAAAGTGACAGGCCAATTACGAGATGGAAATTAGTCCAAGATGAAGACGAAGAATTGCACCTGGTCGAGATAGAGCTTGATGAGGATGGTAATACGATACAAAAAGAAGACATAAACGAGCTACCGGGACAAGAAGGCTCAAAAGCTCGCGAATTCATTGAGGAGGAATTCCTGATCGCTAGCCCCGTAGTGCTCGGATTTGCTTTCAGCGAGAAGCTGTGGCTTGAGCTCACCGTGTCTGGTATCAACAATATCGACTGGAACGAAGGTGCTTATGATTCACTTGTGCTGCCAGATAATCAAAAAGCAATCGTGAAAGCTTTAGTGCAGTCTCACACCTTCGAGGGGAGTCGCAACATTGATGATGTTATTCAAGGTTTGTTCGCTTTGCTATCCAGACGTTCCAACAGTCATCAATTAATATCTTTCTAGGCAAAGGTCGAGGCCTCGTAGCTGTGCTCCATGGGCCTCCAGGTACAGGCAAAACACTCACCGCCGAAGGCATTGCAGAGTTGCTCAAACGCCCGCTTTACATGGTCAGTGTTGGGGAGCTGGGCACAAACCCCCACCAATTAGAGACCGAGCTTAATAAGATCCTCGACGTTGCGCATTCGTGGGGTGCGGTTTTGCTACTTGACGAGGCCGATGTATTCTTAGGTAAAGTCTATCAAGGGAGTTTGTCCAGATGTCATACTAACAGTTGTGTTTCCAGAGGCGCGTCAGCCCCAAGACGTAGGACGCAACGCCCTCGTAAGCATCTTCTTGCGATTACTAGAATACTTCCAAGGCATCCTGTTCTTAACTACCAACCGCGTCCAAACCTTCGACCCAGCCTTCCAGTCTCGAATTCACGTCGCGCTGCGATACGGAGAACTGACCGGCAAAGCGAAGAAGAGCGTATGGAAGACGTTCCTCGAAAAGGTCAGAGACCTCGGCAAAGACATCAAGGACCCCCAAAAAGCCGTCAAAGTCGCTGCCTTCTCCGAAGAAGATTATGCCAGTCTCTCCAGGCGTAACCTCAATGGCCGACAGATCAAAAATGCTGTCCGCACCGCACAGGCTCTCGCTCTCAACGAAGATAAGCCCCTCAGCATGGAGCATATTATCAAGGTGCTTGATGTGGCAGAGACCTTCGAGCGAGACTTGAAGGGTGGTCCAGGCTACGAGGACGCAATGAGGAGCTACCATTAATCAAGACCCGGGGACATACATCAACACATCTCCTACGTAAGACTAAATTGCGAGCGGACATAGACATCGATTATTTCTAATCTAACGACATAACGACCTTACATTGGGCGGGCAATCAACTTTCAAGCACTCTCTTTGATCACATGTTCTGTAAAACCTGAGGACGATTTTTCTAGACGGGGCGATGGCGATAGCGAAGCGTGGCGCAAGAGGATCAGACAGCGATCTGGCATGTGAGCGTTTAATTTTATCCTTCTCTCACTCCTTTGGCGTTTGACTGCTACAAGTGCCTGTAAGCGTGGGCTATGTCACAAAGTAGCCGGCGGGATTCTGTGAAGAATTTATGCTTTTTGGGAAAGCATCAACCGGGCGCTACCTTAGTAGACAAGCAATTAGAGCTCCGACCCTTTGCTATTCAAACAACAAAAGTATTCAATATTCTACCTATCCTACTGCTTCTACTGCTTCAATGCCGGTTGTAAATTGGAGGAGACACCGACGATAGGCATAATCGGTGTTTCCCAATCAACATGGGTCGAAGGTGGCGAGTAGGTAGGACTTGACTGTCCATGCTAATGATTGCGCAGTCCCCCAGTCTCCTCCGACGACACAAGGTCACCTCGATATCGACGACCCGCTGCTGTCATACATCATAATAGAAGGACGCATGCACGCAATAACGCCATATGAATATCATATTACTGCAGGTGCAAACGCTCATCTACCATTGGTTGCCGCGAACCCTTCTCCTCCTCCTTAACACTCCCTCCCGCTCCCCAATATTCTCATATCCCCCCGAACCAAATGTCTGGAACCTATACGCAACACGT
The DNA here is from genome assembly GCA_000444155.1 of Cladonia macilenta KoLRI003786. Classification (NCBI taxonomy): domain Eukaryota; kingdom Fungi; phylum Ascomycota; class Lecanoromycetes; order Lecanorales; family Cladoniaceae; genus Cladonia; species Cladonia macilenta. The sequence goes on from KE598567.1 coordinate 908,494, forward strand.
CTCGGACCAATATTTCGCCCACGCCATTGCGAGTGTCCAATCCTATTCTCAACCAGACGAGGTCTTGGCTGGCCAACGTCGCGGCTGTGGACGCTTTCATCGTCAGATACGGAAGACGCGTCACTGCTTGAAGTGGAAGATAGCATGAGGAATTCGGCGTCGGATTCGGGATACTCGCCTTCACGGTCGTTTGGTCGTGAGGAAAGTGAAAGGCCTTGGTCCTTCATTAGCACTTAACAAAAAGCGGCAGCGAAATACACTCACGACCGAACGGCATCTCAAGCGCATCGAACTGGCCTTGCCCAGTGGCACCAACAAATCGAGAATTTACATTCCTCCTCCAAACACGAGTGTCTACATTTGACATCCGCCAGCTAGGACGGGCTGCAGCGTCTGGTGGTGTTTGGTGAAGGCGTCTTCTCCGCGGCCGGAAGGTCCTATGTTGTGTGGGACGTGGTGGGGGGACGGGCGATGGTGGTCGAACAGGGACAGAGGCACGAACAATGGGATGGCTAATGGCAAAGTGGTGGATCCATAGCTCAGAGCGCTCAGAGTCTTGAGAATAGCTGCCACGTCCTCCTCTACCTCCGCGTCCTCCCGCCTCACCGCCCCCTTCTCCAGGACTGGGTGTCCCAAAGTCTCTTTCAGGCCCGTTCAGGGAAGCTAAACTCGAATTGGAGTCAACCCGCGAAATCATTGATGGAGCACTGCTGTCATTGCGTCCTTGAGAGACAGAAGTGTCTGAGGCTAGCTGATGCCAGCCAAGCCGAACTATCTCCATCAACAGAGATTGTTCATTCGAGAGTCGTCGGTTACGATCCTCCGGAGTTTGTATTTCTGGCTCATTAGCAATCGAGTGGTCCCTGGGGGAAATGCGTTCCCTTTCCTCGTCGCCCGCTGTTCGCCGATGGACCTCATCACCCGATGACGAGTACGATTCAGGGTGGTGTTCGATCGCATCTATAGGAGCCACGGGTGTCACATCATTCCCATCATCAGAGCTTCCTACACTTGAAGAAAGATACATGCCAGCGTCTTCGTCACGCAGATCAGCCGAAGGTTGTCCTGTGGAATGTCCTGCGATGTCCTCACCAAGGGCATTACCAATCGACTGAGGAGTGGAGACGTTCATCATCATTGTTTCAATTGCGAAAGCACCTCTATGAGCTGCAGACGGGGAATCGCTCTCATGGGTAGCCATCCGGTCACCTAACACAGCCTGAAGGAGACACCCTTCCAAGGCCCGGTACATTTCAGTAACCGAGTTCCAATGGTGGTGTGGTTCATTATCCAATATTGCCGAACGGATCCTTTCAACACGTGATTCCTGATCTTCATCGAATAGAGACCGCAGGTCCTCCCAGCGAATATCGAAGATCGCTATCACGCTGGCCCTTATAGCCTGTCGCATCTCGAAGCTGATTGGGATATGGGAGCGATCGTTTACACGTGTCTCAATGATAGTACTTGACGTGCCATGGACTGGGGCTGGTTGTCCAGCAGGAACATCATCGTTGGCTATCAGATTTGAATGGTCATTTTCGCCCTGAGAATAACGTGCATCTGAGAAGAGATGGGCGTAATTCTCGCGGACCCAGCCCTCATAGAATCGTCGTATATCGGAGGCGGCTCCCCACTCTCGATGGAACTCACGGTTCAGAATCTCCCTGTGCAGCTCCTCGATACGTATACTCTGGTCTCCGAGGACTTCTGAGCGGAGATCCTCAACGATGACATCAAAGGACTCTGCTAGCCAACTCCACATAACGCGGCGGACCTCGAAGCTTGATCTTGTGTGGGGATATGGTATGGGTTCCGCCTCCATGCTACTGCTTGGTTCGGCGTACGAGTTGAGCTTCCGCTGAACGAGGGACTGTGCCGGTCAGGTAGGTGCAGAGAATCAAATGCTGACAGGGTCTTGCAGATGGAAGACTCTTAAGCAATGTGGAGGCTTTCAGCGTTGCATGCAGTGTAATTGAACTACATAACACTTCTTGAGGCTCAAGGAGGAATTGAAAGTAAAGTCAGAGAAGAAGCTAGAATACGGCATGATGCATACGCCGGCCCTCGTATTAGAGAACATGATACAAGTTCATGATGCCAGACTTAGAGAAACGCCATTAATAGAGCTATCGCCGGAACACTTCTCTTCCAACCATACGTCTTCCCTATTTCATAGGTTGCCTTGATGTACGGTCAACGTGGGCCCTGTCAGGCCCGTATGCGACAGCACAGTTACGGTCAGGGACCCTCAATGCCATCATATGATGTCTCGGTTCTGGATTTTGATGCCGCTCGATAGGCTTATCACTGCTACAGTTGGCGCTAGGTAATCGATGTTCTGGTGTGAAACTGTCTTTGTCGCGGCTATTCTATTTGTGGTAATATTGTTTCGTACGTACCAGCTTAGCCAGCTTGTATGACTAGAACTTGCTCGCTCATGACGACCATTATTGAAAAGCACGCTCTTCGACAGCGTGCAACAAATTGGGCCCCGTAGATGGAGGCCGAGTGGAAAATGGAGCCGATAGAAGGAAGCATACGCTGCTCTAGGTCCCGTGTAACTCAACAAAGCGGATTCTCGGACGCAGATTAGAAACGTGATCCCAGTGCTACAGATATTCGACACGCAATGCTACAAAATTAACACGCGTGACCGTGCTGACTGAGGCCATTACGCACTTTGCCTTCGCTGAACTCGGCAATGGAATATGTGCAACAGGCAACTCAAGCCACAAGTGAAGTGGACTAGACAGAGTAAGATCCCACCAGGTGACTTCCCACTTGACTGATACAAGCGGCGTCATATTAACTGTTACCGGTCCTACCTATAATCTTTCAAGGCATCCTATAGGGTCCTTGAACACACTGTCAAGCCTCATGGAATCACTTGCCTTGATTTTTGGGTGGCGATGCCAAGTAAGTCAGCTGGAAGAATCTTGCTCATAGAGCCCCCTCGAGATACAATTCAGGTCAAACATTGGATTGGTTGAATCCAGCCATCCATTGCCATTGTTGCCTATGTAAAATAATTTCCCATGCAAAAAAGATTCCCATGCTTATTGAACCTAACTATCCTGGCCGTGGTAACATTACATATCGCCGCTTGAGTTGCACGATTCCAGGACCGTATGGTGGCAATACCGTTCAACGCCCTCATACTATCCAGCCTTTTCAATCCTGCCAGCCACAATCATTGTCGCCCGGTAATACGGTCGCCATCATCTTCAAAGTCTTGCTATCTTCGTTGACGGTTGCCTGGGCTGGGACGCTTGAGGTTTTCTGTTTAACTTCAGTATGGACAGATGGTTCAATTTCTGTTAACTTACCAGGTCTAGGTTGGTTAGGCCGTGGTGGACGTGTGGGAGGATATGATGCTTGACCCGAAGGAGGCTGTGATGTTGGGTAATTGGAAGCATATGGTGGCTGAGTTGGTGTTTGAGTACTATGAGCATATGATGCTTGACCACCGTGAGTATGTGATGATGGGTAATTGAGAGTATATGGTGATGGAGTCAGTGCTTGACCACTAGGAGCATGTGGTGTTGGGTAATTGGGAGCATATGGTGATGGAGT
>KE598567.1:912764-945810 GCA_000444155.1 Cladonia macilenta KoLRI003786
AGATCCAGGTAAAGGAAGCAATGGTTGACCAGCGAAGCCATATGCTAATGGGGTATCGCGAGGATATGGTACTTGACCGCCGAAAGGATTTGATGATTGAGTTTCGCGAGGATATGGTACTTGACCACCGAGAGAATGTGATGCTTGGGCACCGGTAGCATATCGTGATTGGGCAACGGGAGCATAATCTCTTCCATCAAAATAACTTGGGGCAGTACGATCCTCTATTCAATGTCAGAAACTACTATACAGGTAAGGTTCTGGTGACTTACGCGGTAACATGCCTCCACTTGAAGGGTGCTGGACCTGTGATGCTGCAGAGGTCTGGTGAGCTAGAGAGTCTACAGCCAATGGTGTAGTACATACTACGGCCAGATGTGGAGCTACTCCCGTGTGTTCCTGCAGCCGTCTGTTCAGGTATATAATCTCAAACCAGTGATGCAGCACTTACTACCGCGAGATGCAGCGGACTGCTGGGACTTGACGGCTTTGGGGGGACGGACGCTTTCATCATCCGAAGCATCGCCGGGTCCTCGACGCATTGCGGTAAGTATTGTTTCAAAGTTTAGAACCTAAAAGGGAGAATGATATTTGTGGATCTAGAAAAGAGTATAAGTGTTAAAGAGAGATTATTATTGCAAAAATTGTATAAGGATTCATCTAAGAAAGAAGAAGGGATGGAGGGTTTTATAGCCTGTGCAGGTAAATATACCCAACGAAAGGCAGTAATAGAAATTTCATGTAACATGTTGCTCCAAGGCTGTGCCGGCGGCTAGAGACATGCACGAATCGTTAGGAAGTCCCACTCGACAATTGTTCGAGAGTATGACCCCGCGACATAAACTTTGCCCCCAAGGCAGTCACAAAAGCTCAAGGCTTTCTTTGCGTCATTGGATGTACCTCGCTCAAAGTCTGTGGCGGCGGCTGTGTAGATATACGATTGGACGCGAAGACCGAGTTGCCCCTACGGACGTAGGACTCTTTGCAGTGCTTCGCTGCCTTGGACGAAACAGAATGCCTTGGCTGAAACAGGATGCCTTGAACGAAATGAAACGTAACATGTGATTCCCATCTTTCAACACCAAGATCAACAAATAAAACATTAGCATTCAAAAGAGCCGCACGCTAATATATTTCGATGGGATCTATGTTGGTGTGAAGAAAAAAATCAGAGATTCGAAGCGGTTCTTCGTGGCGTGAGACACTACAATCGATTATTATCTAGAAAGATTTCCTATGCTTATTGCACACCTAGCTATTCTAGCCGTGATAACTTTACATATCGCAGCTGAGTTGCACGATTCCAGGACCGTGTGGTGTCAATACCTTTTCATCGCTCTGATGCCATTCAGTTATTCACCCCCATATGCCACCTACAACCCTCAAGTCCACCATCCGAATTTATCTTCTTCACCAGCGTCCCAGTCCGAGGATGAAGGAAGCTGGTAGACTTATAGAAGCGCCTTTTCTCATCGTAATCGTACTCGTAGAGCAGAGGTTCATCACTATCGGTGGTGGCAAGTGGTATGTTTTGGCCGCAGCTGGCACATCTCGTTTCGTGATGGTGGACTTTGTTGGAGTCATTGCCCCTATAGGGCTGCTTTGAGGTGCTTCCTGCTGACTTGCTAGCTCTAGATGAGAAAGACAATGGATAACCAATGGGGCCAGATGGTGATGCTCGGAAATTGGGACCATGTTGCGGTGGATTCTTGGGACCGTATACGGTAGTATATCGTGTTCCAGCAACGGCAGGGGGTTGTGTTGGGTGAGCGGAATCATATTGTTGTTGAACAACGGGAAGGTATGGATTTTGACCATAGTGAGGATATTGTCGAGCATCAGGGGCCGGGGGATAGCTTTGGTTGCTGGAGATGGTGTGATACTCTGTTTGAAGTCAGGAATTACTAGGCAGGTAAGTGTCTGGTGACTTACGCGGCACCATGTCTCTCTTGAAAGGGAACTTCTCGGACCCGACGGCCTTGGAGGGACTGTCATTTTCATTATCGGAACGATGGCCGGATCCTCTTGGAGGCATCGTGGTAAGTTTTATCCCAGATTTCACAACCTAAGGTAGAGAATAAAAGTTGTCGATTTAGAAAAGATTAATGCTATTAAAGCAATTCATAAAGCAAAGAGAATGGAAAGAGGGATTTATAGGTTGCGTAGGTAGTAATTTCCAATGAAAAATGCAATCGAAGAATGACGACCGCTATAGGAATTAGGCAACAGGGCTTCTTGCCTGCTCTCCACATGTGGATTCAACGACACGGATGTTGCCCCCCCCTGTCATTACAACATTTCGATAACTCTCATCGTATCATCGGAACATGTCGCTCCAAGGCTGTGCCCGCGGATGCAGGGCAACACGAGTGGGCGAGAAGACCCACTTAACAGTACAATGACGAGCGCTACAGCAGTGGAGCAGCACAGCATATTGGCTGTTCTTCAAGTGTGTGACCCAGCTCCACAAACCTTGCCTCCGAGGCAGTCACGAAAACTCAAGGCTTTCTATGCATCATTGGGTATCCCTCGCTTAAAGTCTGTGGCTGTGGCTGCAGAGCAATACGAATGGACAGGAAGACCGAATTACATCTACGGACGTAGCAGTATGTCGGGTCTTTGCAGTATTTTGCCCCCAAGGCAGCCATTAAACCTCAAGGCTTTCTATGCATCATTGGATACCGCTCGCTCAAAGTCTGTGGCGGCGGCTGCAGAACAATATGAATGGACAGGAAGACCGAGTTGTGCCTACGAACGTAGCAGTATGTCGGGTGTTTGCAGTATCTTGCCCCCCAGGCAGTCACAAAAAACTCAAGGCTTTCTATGCACCATTGGGTATCCCTCGCTCAAAATTTGTGGCGGCTGATGCAGCGCAACACGAACGGGTGAGAAGACCCACTTATGCCTACGCACGCAGAGGTATTTCGGGTGTTTGGACTCCGTGGTTTTGTGCTGCCTTGGGTGAAACAGAACGTGCTTCGGGCTCGGAGCAATTGTTACATGTGATTCTCAGTTTTCCACTGCTGCCTTGGATGGAATAGAATGTGGTTCGGACTCGGAGTAATGGTAATTCGATGTTTCATAGAGCCGCATGCTAATTAATGCAATTCGATGGGAGCGGTGTTGATGCATGAACAGAAACGGCAAATTGAGATGATGATTGATTCAAGTTAAGTCTTGAATTAATTAAATTCAGCTATCTATTACTATTGATTATTGTGTAAAATGATTTCATATGCTTATTGCACCTAACTATCCTAGCTGTGGTAATTATGTGGTGTCAATACCTTTCCATCGCTCTGATTCCATCTAGTCATCATTTTTCCCATTGTGCCAACCACAATTGCCACTCCTACCGTCTGCATGTATTCTCACCACCTCTTTTCCAGTCTGATGATCAAGGAAGCTGGTATACTCAAGGAGCTCCATCTTGTCGTAATGCGGCTTTGGGACCAGGGGTTCCTCATTATCGTGGAAGAACGGTTTAATAAATTCATTACAGAAATCGCATCCTATGGCGCGCTTGTAGCTTCTGCGAAGGGGCTGCTGGGAGGTGCTTCCTGTGCTGGGGGGTTGGGGATCTGCTGTTTGGCTTCAGTATGTGATGGACAGTTCAGTCTCTGGTGACTTACCAGATAGAGGCCATAGATAATTATTCAAGTCGTAGGGCCAATTGACCGACTCGAGGTGATCTGTTTGGTGTCAGGATATACTAGACAGCTAGGCTGCTACGAAACTACCCCATTCATATGATCCGGGAAGGTTGCTTTCATTGTAAATGCCATTGTGAACGCTCCACTCTGTTTGATGTCAGGATACATTAGACAGGAAAGCTTCTGGGGTATTACCCGGCGCCATCTGCGACCTTCCTCCCTCTGGATTATCTGAAGGCCGGTCTGGTCAGTTGTAGAGTCTACAGTCAGGCGTGCAGGAATTACCACGGCGGGAATTGGGGTTTAGGAGATCACAGTTTATGTTATATGGAAAGTCACTAGAGCTGCTGTTGGTTGATCCTGTGGAGATATAGTCAGTTATAGAGTCTATAGTCACTTGGTGCAGTACTTACCACGGCGGGAACCAGGGGCTGGGTCATCGTAGAGATCGTTCTTGTAGAAATCGTTATTGTAACGCTCGCGAGACATGTCGGAACTTGTATTCCAAGATTTGAACCCTAAGATAGAGAAAAGCAGTAGTGAATGGAAGAAGAAGATGCACTGAAGAACAACCATTTAGGAATAGAGGAGAAAAAGGGTTTTTTGGGCTGTGTAGGTAAAGATAGATGCCTACCGAAAGTGTGCAACAGTAGACTGACGCACGCTAGAAATTTTAAGGCAACAAGGCTTCTTGTCTGTACTTCATGTGCGTGACCCAGCGACACGTAACTTGCCACAACATTCCGATACCTTTTGAGTCCATTGGACATCCGTCGCTCCAAGTCTATGGGTCGTGACGGACGGGGTGGGGTTCGAGTGGTGCTTACGAAAGTAGAACTATTTCGGGCGTTCGTCGTGTCATGCTGCCATGCACGAGACAGAACGTGGTTCGGGCTCGGGGCAATGGTACAATGTGGTTGTGCCAAGTCATACCGAGACACACAACGAAGTCCATCCTAGGAGATCGACCTTTGAACGAGCCGCACGCTAATTTACTTCGATGGATGGGGCGTCGGTGTAAGGAAGACAACGGCGAATCGAAATGGTGATTTGGTGTGGTGCAGATAGGGTAGAACCCGCACTGTTAGGATGTAACAGCTCTTGTTCGATAACGTTGACTAAGCGCCAATCAGGGTTGTGGTGAATTGTGACAGTCTTGAATAGACTGAAACATAAGGTTGTGATACGGGCTGGCAGATTGTTTTGAGTTGATGAATGATATGTCTATTCTGGGACTTGACACTGTGGAGGGGGGGAGGAGACGGGAATAGATTCACCCGGTCTATTATTGGTACCGGGTTTGTTTCCGTTATCCAGGTATCGGTGCAAGTGAAATATTTTCAACGGTCCTTCGATCATTGTCAAATTAATACATGGCAAGGTGTTGCAAAGCGCTGAATACCGAAGATGAATCAATGATTCTGCATTGTCGGTAGAGCGAGATCTGGGGAAAAGGACTCCCTATATACACAATGGCCCAACACTATGTACCAGGTGTCAGCAACAGCAGGATCTTCGCCGCTTCTCAATGCAGATCTCCTCTTCTTTTCAACTACTTCGATCGCTACAAGTATGGCGCATCCTGCTACTGGTCTCAGAAAAATGGAGAGCAGCAGGCACCATAATCGGGCAAAGAGCATGGTCATTTTGGCTTCAGGTTCAAGAGATTTACGAATTGCAAACGCGAAGGTATGAAATATTGGAGAGTATCGTTTCTGGGCTAGGGAACAACCATGTTGAATGGTTGCTATCGTCCGCTAAGCAAGTGTATAGTTCGAACTAATTAAGGAAAGGCTCGCTCAAATGACTGGCCTGGTAGAAGAGCAGGAAAGAAATTTCAGCTACTGGAAAGCAAAAGGGATAAAAGGCCCTACAATCGTGAAGCTGATGTTAATGTCATACTGATGTTAAATAGTCCGCGCAATCTTGAAATGAAATACAGAACCCGAAGAAATATCGCCATTGTCAATCTGTGTCCACATACTCAATCTCTCCTCCCTGCTCGACGTACTCAATGACGTGCTCAATGACAAGGACGACGGTGCGGCAACGCATTCGACTGCCGGTGCACTCGATGTTGCCTGTCCGTGGACCTCGAATCCGCGCTGAAGGAGTCAACAGACTGGCTTTCGGAGGTGGAAAGAGAGACTCCGCCATCACTGTCGCTTGACGATGGATCAGAATAATTACCGCGTCGCTGGTAGTGGGGGTTGATGAAATCCAAGCCCCCAGTGTTACGATCTTCCTGCCAGTTGGGGTCGCTATGGTGCGAGAGTTCGGATCCTGATGTGTCGCTTTCCGACGGATCAGAATAAGAAGCCAGAGGGTTACGGTGTCGCTGTTGTCCGGAGTGGCCATGATTTTCGTGAACGGCCCTTGTGTTGTGGCCTCTGTGGTCTCGGGAGCTGCCATGGTCTTCAAGGGGTATCCCAGCGTTGCGGCCTCCATGGTGTTGGCCATGATGTTGGGAGTTGCCATGGTCCTGATGAGAGGCTCCATCGTTGCGGCGTTCATGGTGTCTGCCGGTCTCATGACCTTCACCATGGCGGCAAGCGTGGCGGTGTTCTGAATCAGGATAATGACTATATGGGGGAGGAGGCGTGGCTTGCCCACCTGGAACCCCAGTATTAGATGCATGGTGGGAGGGTATATCGATGTGATGCCCTCCGGTACGATCTGCTCTGCTGGGAATGACGTTTCCTTGGCCCCAAAATGTACTATGGTCTCTGCCATTCCAACCTGGCAGTCCTTCCTCGCCAGGGATTCGATCAATTGCAGCTTGTACGCAATTCTTAAACAAATTCCAGTCGGCTCGACTGCCGTGCCAAACTGAAACGAAATTAGTATTAGAATTTAGAGATAATGTATCGGCCTCACGCGTTGGCATGTTCCATTTCCTCCATAACATGCGGTCGATAGCGTTCCTCTCAGCCTGACTGAGATCGCTGTACCGCGCTGCGTAGATGTTAATGTCTAATTAGGAGATGGAATATTCTTACTCACGACATGCTCGGTCACGCTGACGAGCCTTCATGCAGGCCTCTACGACCGTACGTGGTGGCCCTCCAGGTTGGAGGTTACCACATTCGACTGTGCGAAGGATAATGTCAGTTTCGGCAGGGTATCTGGGTGGGAGACACTCACCGCGCCTTTGCTGGACCCATTCCCCATGAGCGCGAGACATATTGACTGAATAGGCGGCTCTGATCTTGAATGATTGTTAGAGTGTGCAAAGATGATGGAAGCTTCAGAGTGACTGAAGTGGAATGAAAAGTAGCTCTGCTGCTTCGGTGCATAGAGGACAGGAAGAAGGAAGAAGAGAGAAAGAGGGAGATAATATACCCAGCGAGGGGAAGACGCTGAGACGGTGCAACAGAGAATGGACCAATCTATACCAAGAAATCCGCCTCAATGACGATATCCGAAGGCGTACATGTGATTTCATCAGTGTGACAGCCTGAACTGTGTAATCAAATATCTGTATAACTTGCCAACCTTCAGTTGCCCACGTGCCAGGCCGACATCAATCCTGGGCCCCACCTCAAGATCCATGAGCGATGACAGAATTGTGCTTGTGTACCTAAAGTCGTTTGTCCAACATGGATACACAAAGATCAAAAGCCGGAATCTTTTCGCGGGGTTGCTGTCACAAGGACAGCGTAGATGTGCTCCACCTCTGCGCAAAGCTGGCATATGCTGGCTCTTCTTTGGGTACTTGGTTGGCTCTGAGACCCTTCTTTAAGTGGCTGATGTCCACCTTTTAGGGGAAAAAGCGGAGTATGCCGATTAGATGGCTTGTAGAGAATAAGAATATCAGCACCCTTTGCTAAAACACTAGTCTTTTCAGTATAGGAGACACCTATTATAAGTAATAGAATTAACGTTCTTAACTTAAATACCTTAATAAATATAATAACTCTTAATAAGTTTAAATTAATTATTAGTAGAAAAGATATATAATAAGTATTAGAAATAATAATATTTATTTAAATACCTTAGGATATAATTATTCTTAATAAGTTTAAGTTAAAATATAATAATTCTCAATAAATTTAAGTTAATTATTAATAAAGAAGACTTTAAGGAAGTAATTTAATTAAGAATCCTAACCTAATAATATAAACATATAATAGTTCTTAATAAGTTAAGTTAACTATTAGTATATTCCTATTATAAAGAAAAATTAATTATTCTAAAAATATTAGCTTTAAGCTGTAGGGGTGCTATTATTATTGTTCCTTAGGAGAGTAAAACTAAAACAAACGTATCTTTTAAGGCGGGCTCACAATAAATAGATATATCTTTAAGGCGGAGCCACAACGAACGCACGTATATCTAAGGTAGAACCATAACAAATAAATATATCTTTAAGGTGGCCCTACAATAAACTGATATATCTTCAAGATGAAACCATAACGAATAAACGTATCCTTAAGGCAAAACGACAATAAATAGACGTATCTCTAAGGTGAAACGAGAACGAATGAATATATTTTAAGGTGACCCCACAACGAATAGACGTATCATGAAGTTGGGACCTCAATAAACAATTCTAATTTTAAGGTGGAACCATAAGAAACGAACATATGTTTGAGGTAGAACAACAACCAATGGACGTACCTTTCAGGTAGAACAATTTCAGCAGCCGTTGCGAGAACAAAATATGCTGTAGCGAGTTTTCCGGAGTAGAAGCCGCAGACCGTGCCAAGCCGCAGAATTGCCTCGAGTTTCGAGCAGTTGTGTCAAAGGCGTTGCTATGCATGCGCAAAGACGGCCAAATCGTATCCATCGGACTTGACGTTCACTTGAATGGTGATATGAATTTCGTCTACCCAGCGCAAGCTTGATGCCGCTTACGATACACAGTCGCTATCTCAACCCCTATCCCCATCATACCATATGCATATCACGTAGCCCTGCAAGCTCACTCACCTATCGCTTGCCCCCCTTCTTCTTCCCACCAACGACCTTGAAAGCGGCATTACTCTCCTCTTTCGCTACCGGAGGTCCCTTTTTCGCCACTTCACTCCACCCGCCGCCGCTCTTGGCTTCATTCGCACTACTTGGGCTCGAGAAACCAGCGTTGGTCGTAGAGTCAGGAATAATACCTCGATCGGCCAATTTACGGCGTTTGACGAATTCCTCTGCAAATCGACGGCCATCGAGCGTTTGTGATGAGGCGTAGATGGAATCAGATATAATGTCGGCTTCTGGTGGGAGCTGTAGGAGCTCAGTCACGAAATTGTCAACTTCACGTTGTAATTAGCGATGAGAGTTACGATTAATAGTATTATGAGGAGTACCTGATATGTTAGAATTCAGGCCTTTACTCAAAGCACTCTTCGTCCATCTCTGAAACTCTTCGTTCGCGTGATGTTGAGTTCCAGGTCCTTTGGCAGCAGCGCTGGTCGCTGTTTTGGGTTTCGCTACTGATGCTGAAGGCTGAACAATGCCACCACTTACGGTTCTTGTGTTCAAACCAGGAGCTGGCGCAGTTGGAGTTTTGACTTTACCACCAGCGCCCACAGTGGTCCACGCAGCGTTAGAAGGCTGAAGAGGTGTTGGCATCGGTCCTTTGCTGGCCAGATCAGCATAGCGTTTTCCACCCACTGTAGCTGTAATATTTGAGACACTGCTACCGGCATTAGCTGCTGCGGCGGCGGCTGTAGCGCGACTTTTGCGAGCTTCTTCCTCCTTCTGAATCTGGGCTAATGTCTTCTTTGCACCGGTAACTGGTGTCGCTATGGCTGGCTTACCAGCTGCAGGCTTTGACCAAGCTGAGGTGCCAGTTGTGGCGGGTACTGCGGGTGAAATGCTGCTTGCCCAGTTTGCGGAGGAGGGTAAGCCAGGTGCAGGGGGCAACGGTTGGCTCTGTTGATTTTGACGCTCTTGTTCAGCGACTGCTCGTCGGGCTGCAGCAGCGATCTCTTCTTGTTGAGCGGCTTTGCGAGCTTCCATTGCCTGGATTTCCTTGAGCGAAGGTCCTTTCATGCCCTCGGCAGTCTCCTTCGCCCAGGGCGCTAGGGCAGCACTATGTGGCTCGGTAGATTCAGTACGGGATGGGGATTGAGATTCCGCATTCAAGGCATCGGCGACGCTCTGTCGATTTCTTTGAGGCGTAGGTGCTGGCATTGGTGAAGTGGACTGAGGAGGAGGAAACGGTTGGGGTAAACCAGAGTCAAGCTTTGCCCAGGGAGATTGTGGTTGAGTGGCCGCAGCCTTCTGAACTTGTTCAGATAAGGACAGGGGCTCTTTAGGTGTCAAGTCTTCTCGCATCGAATGTGCTTGAGAATGTGCTTGATCTTCGTACTCTACGCCTACCTCTTCTCGATGTAGCTGTCCGGAGAGATCGCGCTCAGAAACCTGACGGTTGACGGGTCCCCCAATGGTGCCAGGCTGCTGATACTGCTGGGCCTCTTCCTGAGCCCTCAACATGTGGTACTGTTCAAGCCGTTCCGCAGTTACTCTTTGTTCGTCATTCCGCTGCATCATTTCATACTGCTCTTGTTCTCTTTGCTGTCGAGCTCTCTCCTGCATAATTGCAGCTACATGTTGTTGATGACTCTGTCCTTCTTGGCCATACGTTGGCTGGGCCCCTCGTTCCATATTCAACCTTTCCATAAATCCAGGAAGGTCTTCCTCGCGTACAGGGCTCATGGGATCAACGACTGCTCCTAAAGGGCCAGCATTTCGAAGTGATGTATCAAAGAAGCCCGGAAGTGGTCCGGCCGTCGGGGGTTGTATGGGCCCTTGAGCTGGTGAAGGTTGATAGCCCATAGGAGAGGTTATGCTCCCATAACTGGGTTGACTTTGCAGGCTATGGGCACTAGAATGATGGTGCAACTGACCACCCTGCATATGCTGCATCTGCTTCATTAAAACTTGCTGTTGTGCCAGGTGCTCCTTCTGCCTGGCCATCAAATACTGTTCCTCTTGTTTGCGTCGCTCTAAAGCGTTCTGCTGTTCTGCTGAGAGGGTTGTCCCAAAGCTGGGAAAACTACTGGCAAAAGGCGGTTGTGCTGTTGATGGTGTTGCGGCCGGCACTGCTCCTGATGTAGCAGTAGTGCTGCTTGGTTGTGCAGTCGAGGAGCCATGAGGAATACCAATTTGGGGAACTAGGAAAGGCTCTCGCGAATTGCCGATACGCCTTATCAATTGAGCAAGAGGCTCGTAATCTGCGTCCTCCAATTTCTTGACCTGGAGCTCGGGCGAGAAGAAACCAGCTTTGTACCAGTCATGCATTTCCAACCCAGACCAAGGTCCCTGCGTATTGCCTTGGGGATCTCGATAGATCCATCTCATTCGATCTGGCATCACCATTTGGCGTTGCTGGGAAGCAGGCATTTGATTAGAAGCACTGTCTTGATCCTGAGCCCGAGCGAAGTAACTGCTGCTGGACGGACCGGTTGAGAATGGTGTTTGTGAAGCAGCTGACATGGGTGGCTGGCTAGATGGGCCCTGGTTTGATTCAGTTGCTGCAAATGGCGAGCCCAGGCCCTGTAGTCCTTGGAAGTTAAGCTTGTTGCGTATCTCCGCATCGTTGAAGGGGTCCGTCACCCCACCGCGCGCTACACGGGAGGCCATATCTGGATTGGCAACAGAGTCACGTTGAAAGGAATCGCCAGTATCCCCAAACCCTTGCTCTTGCCTCTCCGCTCGCATTTGCTCTTGCATAGCATTCGGAAGAAGAGAGCTCAGCTTGCTACTCCTGCCAATGGGACCTGCACCACCCAATGTTGAAGCACCGCCAGCTCCAAATAAGCCTGATCCGCTAAGTCCACTTTGAGGCGAGTTGAGATCATTCAACGCGTTGAACGAATCGCCGAATGCGGCGGAATAATTTGGCTGAGCTCTGCTCGGGGTGCCTATGGCGCCTGGTGCTGCTGACCAAGCTCCTGGAGCTCCCAGCCCGCCCAAGCTTCCTAGGCTGCCTAAGCTTGGAAATCCTCGCCCTGCACTGGTACTTGATGTTTGGCTCCGATCGCCAGCTGAGGAATCCAACGGATTCTGGAAGCCTCGAGCAGCATGGCTATATTGGCCAGGGCCTGGGTGTTGCATGTTGTGGATGTCGGAGTCATCGGTGTCAATATCATCTGGCCTTCTCTTTTCACCCTCTGGGCTTTGGTACGGGTTTGTAGTAGTGGGGCTCATAGGCTCTTCCATTTGTCCCATTCCTTGGCCCCGAATCTGGCTGTTGTCTTGCTGAGGATAGTCACGACGTTGCATCAGCTCACGGAATGGAGGCAGATCAGAAGCAGCACCTAGAGAAGAAAATCCGATCTCGTCGTACGACGCTTGCCGGTTCGGATTGTGGTACCGGGAAGACTGTGGCAGAGGCGGGCTGGCGTCGTCGGCACCCAGCGCCGCGCTCCCTGCTCCAAAATCATCCTCATCGCCGTAAAGATCTGCGTTGATACCGCGAGATTGAGCTAGATTGTTCCCAGCCCAACGCGATTGGTTCTGTTCATTGGTCTCAGACAGCCTCTCGAGGCTGTTCACCGAGGCCTTTTCCCTCATTTTTGAGCCTAAGTCTTCTGAGCTGCTAGCGTTCATCAAACCCTTGAAGCGACTTTCTCCACGTACGCTCCCAAAACCAGCCTTCTTTTCCGCTGTCGTTGGAGTCTGGCCAGCAGCACCACCTAATGCAAAATTGCCAAAAGCTCCCATCGGCGAGAATCCAGCTGATGGTGGGGCACCAGACCATGGTGAAGAAGGACCGTTTAAACCAGCGCTAACAGGATTTGTGTTTGTCCTCTTCAGCGAACCGAAAGGCGAAGCTGTCTCAATGCCTGGCCGATGGTTTTTCCTTTCCTTGTCTTCCAAACTCGGTCCGAAACTATCTTTCAAATCTGTTTTACGCCTTAGTAGGGAGGATGGAGGCGAGGACACATTTGGATCGTCCTTGGCAAATCTGTTGCTTGTTGGAGAGATTAATGGATTGCTATTCTGAAGCAAATCCCCACCGGATTCTCGTCGCCTGGGTGCAGGACGAGTAGAAGGAGAATTATTAATAGCATTCTGAGTTATCGATGTTCGGCGATTAATGTTGTTGTTGTTGGGGGTTCCGTCTTTATTCGTATTCTGAGTGGGAGGTTTCAGCGGAGAATTGACAGACGAAGCGAAGGCCTGTAGTCTCATCAGCGACATAGCTTCACAGAATAACCTGCAAGGGACCTTACCTCCTTCTCGTCTTCTGTCATCTCGGCTAGAGCTATGGGGTGAACGCTTCCGTCATGGTCCCAGCAGATTTCTGGTCCAGAAGCGTCCTTGTTATCATCCCTTTTACCCCAGCCACCATTGTTGGTACCGTTGGTACTAGTAGGACTCCATCCATCCACGAAAAGGTCATTAAGATTCACACTTGAGAAGCCCGACTTTTCTTGCGTCTTGAATAAATCCAGCAATTGATCTCTGGAATAGCGGCTTTCGTTGGAGGATCCGTTGCGGTTGTAAGATGATTGATAGTTTGAATTCAGGTGCGGGGGTACGTAGACACTACCGCTCGAAGTTGTGGGGTTGCTACCAGCTTGGCTGCTTTCTTTCTGCGAGAAGCCAGGAGCCAAAGATGGCCGACGGAAGGTTTGTGTTGCGCCATTGGTACGAGATCTTGACCTAATTGCGAGGCGAATCAGCTTGAGGGTAATTTTCATATTACAATTCGACCTCAGAAAACAAGCTATTCTTTGCCTCTTCGGTCAGGTGTTCTAACGTACCAATCTCCACTACCTGTGTTCCGACCATTGGAGCTTGCTTCGTTGTTGATGTTCCCCGCTGCCGTAGAGGCAAAGCTTGCTGTGAATGGGGAAGGCATGGTTTTGTGGTATGGAGATCTCCGAATGTATCGTTCGAGCTCGTTTAACAGGGGATCGACGGAGGAGTCTGGCACCAAGATTTCCCTTGTATCGGTCGTGAGCTCGAGCCTTTGCGGAAAGCAGCTTAAGCTAGATAGCTCGTCCTATATATAGAGCTTCGCGAGTTGTGTGAAAGTTAAGATTTGCAAGCGGTCGAGGTTGCAGTGATTGTGTGTAGCCAGTAGGAGAAAAGAAGGAGTTGCGGTCTTCAACGCGGAATGGTGGCTAGCGTCCTGATATCTACGCCAAATCGCGCCTCCCAAGCATACTAGCGAGCTAAGGGCACACGACACTCGCGCGCTATAGAAATTATCTAATACAAAATACTCTTGTACTGTTCCAGTTATCCCTCGCATACAACGATGGCTCTACAATGTCCTTGCGGAGGGCCTATGAGCCAACTGGTGTTCACTGGATGGTGATCCTTTTCCCCGAATACCAATAAAAGCCTCAGACACACCACAGCCAGAGCATTGTCGCAATGGGTCTACAAGTCTACAAGAAGCCTTCTCTCTTTGCCTTTAGACCGCAGTCACCTGCTCATGATATTCTCATCAGGTGTTGTGTCAGCCCAGTTCCTAGAGATTCTGTATTCGTCCGCACCTTATAGGTGTCCCGGCTCTTCTCGTTGACTGCTTCTAGTTCTACGTTCGTTGGTTCCAGCCAGCAGCCCACGAAATCTACGCGCAAGGAATCCTGTCTCCACGTAACACATAGAATCTTAACGCCGCCGCATACAGGGTCTGATGTTGCTCACGATGTGTTGTCTTAATGCTTGTTCCGATGATATCTGTTTAACATGTGACCTTAAGTTCTACTGTGGCTTTGACATCCAATGCTTTTATGACTCTTAGCAGAGCGTCTTCTCTAGCCCAACGGATACTTACAGGCTGTTGTTCTTGTCCTCCCTCGTACTGACTATCGTTCGCTGCCTGAAGGACCCTTACGTCCAAGGCAACAGGCAACATCCTCGTTGATTCCCGCAGGGCTGATCGCTATGGCGCTATATAAGCATGCCTCCCAGCTACTCCTCAACTTAGATCATAGGAACTCACCAACCGGTCCTCATGTCAATCCATATCAATTGTCCCAATTGTCACATACTTTCCAGTGTAACGCTCTCGAAGCTTTCTGCACAAGTCCCCACAACGACCCGCCCTGCATTTAGAGAACATTCAAATCCCACAGCAAATCTCAGTGGCATTCCTATTGACGGTGCTATGCAATTCCGCCATCTAGTGAAACCACAACACCCTATGGCAATGCATGGTCATAGCTATCACATGCCAGGCCATGTGGTCATTCCAAACCATGCTGGTAGCCCAAACCCACATACACCGTATAGGCAGTCACCGCAAATTCCTTGGGAAGACCTTGGCATCCCAACCCGTAACGACGGCGACGCTAAGTATGCCATTCATAGAGCCGTCAGATATGCCTATGACCAAGGCTATGAAGATGCAAAGAAAAGCAGAAAACCAAAATACTACAGTCTCAGAAAGGTTCTCGAGGAGGCCGACAGCAAAGAACTAAATGAGCTGAAGGACAGACTGGTCCTTGAGCACAGGGGAGAGCTAACATTGGCCGAGCTTAACGGTTCCACCGCAAGCGGGCTTCGTGAATTCCTGGGGCCTAGTCAGAGACACCAGGTTGGCAAAAAAGGAAAGCAACAATGTAAACATAGAGATAGGAGCAGGGCCCGCAGTCATCATCCCCGGGACCCTTGTCGCAGTCACGCGCACCGTGGGAGGAGGGTTGAAGACGCTCGCAGATGTGCATGTGGATGCGAAGATACAGACTCATCAGAAAGCTATGGTAATGACAATTACAGTTATCCGTGACAAGAGCGCCAAGAGAAGTCATCGGCCAAACAACTGGCAGCCAATACTTAGGCGCTCTGTTCCAAATATTGCTTGTTGGAGAGTTGGTCGATTCAGTCTGTCCTTAGCTTAGCTCTGAATCATACATAGCTTCTAGATATTTGCATCAGAAGCTACCCTACATAACGTTCTGTAACTTTTCCCATACCACTTATCTTAGACTTTTGTCGCGGTCAAGTGATCACGAGGTTGCAAGATGATCCTTGTTAATTGCTATAAATGTTAGGACTGGGCATGACATCATGTTGAGAAAAGGTGGTAGGCACAGTGGACGTTCAAGTGGTTGTTTTGTTTGTAGAATGAGGTTGCTAGGAGAGGAATAGAATGGACGGATGGCCCCTAGTTATACATGATTGATAAGAGCATAAGTCATGCAAATTAAGAGGGATGTTTAAGCCAAGTTTAACACTTCCTAAGCTCCTTTAAAGTAGTAAATTCCTTCATCGTTTACTTCTTAAGTACGAAAATAATATAAGAAAGGGTTAGGAACCTCTAAAACTACAACTTCAAGCGGTATCAGGATCAATTTGACAGGTATTAGCTCTATGTGCATGACTTATGCTCCTTTCGCTACACCTTCCCTCTACACATAGGCATCTGACGATGCCAATCTGCCTGCGAAGAACTTGTTGCCCAATACGGCAATTTCGACCTTCCGGATTCCATCTTCGACATAGAACAGGCGTTCATAGTTAGGGTTCCATTAAACCCCTAGAATTACAGGATTTTGGGGTTGTAGATCTAACTCGGTGCCCTCCACTTCTTCCCAAGATCTTTGTTTGAAGCCATAGCTAGCTGCTTTACCACTCAGACTCCATGTGTACCTAGAGCTTTTAATCTTCCCCCAGACCCGCCTCCTCTTACACTAATACTAGCGGGTATCCTTAGCATAGGTACTTCTAGGCTGCGCTCTGATCGCTCCTCGCACATATATTGCGTTCTCATCGGTAAACACGGGGGCGTCAGAGTTCAGCTATGGCAAGCCTCACATGCCGAAGCCGCAAGGTCTCTTTTGGTGTGCGGCACCTTCGAGATACAAGAACTCGGCTTGACTGCTGCTCGTGTAAGGAAATGAACGATCGCATGACCAGCGCCGCTCTGATTCGTCAATCGGAGCTGCTAGCATTGGCGGCGGCGCCGTTTGAGGGCTAAAGCATGTCATAGAAGCAGTGCCGAGAAGACGGCAGAGGCGCATGGCAATCTCTGGTAGGAGAGCCTCACCTTCACCTTCAACGATTGTATACCGTGTACAGAGCCTCCTTTCATGTTTACTGGCTTCTCAATGTGACGGGTAAAAAGGTATAAATTCCAAACCGGAGAGTTCTAGACTGCCTCTCACATGCTCGGGATAACGGTGCGCATATTCACTGGCATAGTGCTGACCCTGCAGCTCAACAACGCACCGGTTCCACGACAACTGGCTGGTACATCACATCTCAAAGTCTTGGCGTGACCCCGCAGACGTGCCTCATGGGCTACATTATCATATGATGACCCGCCGAAGTGCTCCTTCCTCCCTTTGTATCTTCATTCCCACCACAGACAACTAGCTCCACCACATTGGAAGGCGGCATGTCGTACACCGAGGACAAGCTGCGCGACTCGCGCGACGAGTCATACGAAGCTCCAGACACTCACAAGATGAGTGTAGGCAGATATATCGCAACGCGCATTCCTACCCTCAAGCCTCCAATGAACAAGGCCCCCAATCCGTTCAAGCTTCTTGCATTACTCAACTTCCAACAATGGATGTTCTTCCTTGTCGGCTTCCTAGGATGGTCTTGGGATGCATTTGACTTCTTCACCGTCTCGCTCACGGTCGAGCAGTTGGCCAAGCAATTTGGAAAATCTAATTCCCAGATCACCTGGGGCATTACCTTGGTGCTGATGTTCCGATCCGTTGGTAGCACGATATTTGGTAAACCCTCTGCAACACCACTCGATATGATATGTTTTGACACTTTCCATAGGTATTGCAGCCGACAGATATGGCCGCAAGTGGCCTTTCATCGTCAACAATATCCTCTTCATCATCCTCGAACTCGGCACAGGCTTCTGCCAGACCTACAAGCAGTTCCTCGCATGTCGTGCCCTCTTCGGCATTGCCATGGGTGGTCTATATGGCAACGCAGCCGCAACCGCACTGGAAGATTGCCCTGAAGCGGCACGTGGTATAATTTCAGGCATGCTCCAGCAAGGCTACGCCTTTGGTTACCTGCTCGCAGCGGCTTTCGCTCGTGGCCTTGTAGATACGACATCCCACGGCTGGCGCCCTCTGTACTGGTTCGGCGCATGCCCACCAGTTCTCATCATCATCTTCCGCCTCTGTCTCCCTGAGACTTCTTCATACAAAGAGAGGGCGGCCGTTAGAAAAGCAAAGGGCAGCGTCACCGGTACCTTCCTCTCAGAAGGCCGTGTCGCGGTCAGGAAGCATTGGCTTCTTCTCATCTACCTCGTTCTGCTCATGGCAGGCTTCAATTTCATGTCACACGGTTCCCAGGACCTCTATCCCACCATGATCGAAAATCAATACGGCTTTTCCCCCAACGCCGTAACTGTGACCCAAGTCGTCGCCAACCTCGGTGCCATGACTGGCGGCACCGTTATCGGTTACTGCTCCCAGATCTTCGGCCGTCGGTTTAGCATTATCGTCATCTCCATCCTTGGCGGCGCCCTCATTTACCCTTATACCTTCGTCGGTAGCAAGAAGATTATGGCTGCTGCCTTCTTCGAACAATTCTGCGTCCAAGGAGCATGGGGTGTCATTCCCATTCATCTCATGGAACTATCTCCAGGCTCCTTCCGCACTTTCGTTGTGGGTACCAGCTACCAACTCGGCAACCTTGTCTCTTCAGCGTCCTCAACCATCGAATCTACCATCGGCGAAAGGTTTCCCCTGCCACCACTAGGCAAGACCAAACGGTACGATTATGGCAAAGTCATCTGTATTTTCATGGGCTGTGTCTTCGCTTACGTAATCATTCTCGCTCTCATCGGCCCTGAGAACTTGGGCCGTCGCTTCGGCGTCGCGCATGATAGTGATATGGCCGATGCGGCGGGCAGAGATACAATTGCAGCTGTTGTGCACCAGCGGGAGGCTATGGGTCATGACAATTTGGATGAGGCGAGCAGCGATGGAGATGAGAAGACGAGGGTGACGCAAAATGTTGTCTAGCCCGAGAACGCTGGGCGTTCTGTTCTTATTACCAAATTGCATGTTAAGTGCTTGCAGGATAGGTAACGATTAATGATTAGATCTGCGAACAGTATCTCATGATTAAATCTCAACCTATATTTTGAGGGATTCCTCCCATGAAAAGGATATACTCGAAATAACGCGAACCTACCTTCAATTATCTGTGTTCAGGTCGCTCTTTCCCTTTTAAAACCATTGCAAGCGACACTAACGAAACCACACTAGCATATCCTTCCCGTCACTGCTTCACCTCGTCGTGTACAGGCCATCCATCATCAAATTGTGTCATGTACATACTTCTACAAAGATCCAACACCGCCTAGCCAATCAGKTGATACCTTGACTAATATGTATCTTCAATCACCTAGTCCGAGGCTGTCCTTGAACAATGACCTCTGCTGTCGACATACCGCTTTACTAAGTTAAAGCCTAGACAATGCTACTAATTGATCAGCATGCCAGCTCTTCAACATGATCCATACTATGGGCGAATTGACGTATTTACACGTTTGATTTAATCAAGATCTTGGGCCGAAGGATCATCAAGTGAAGCTAATGTGGATCGATTGATCCAAAGACAAAAACTTGATCAGGAAAATACATGAACTATTCATGGAGCTGCGTTGCACACGTTCAAATTTGGTTGTTGCTAAGCCTTAAGATAAGCAAGATATGAAAAAGTGCCAGTGAGAGAGAACGGCGAATGTCTCAACTAACTACAAGCCTTGGTCGCCCAGAAGGTAAAATGGCCTTTGTGGAGCTCTCAGACTCAGGCTCCGAAGCTTCAATAGCAGGTGCATGAGACGAGGGATCAGCGTTGATAATGCTCGCCATTCCAGACTCAACAGCAATTACATCTGGTATTTCGACCAATTTCTCKGTCCCAGACTTAGCAATACCATCAGGCGCTTCAGATGCGGCATCTACCTCAGTCGAGGTCTGAGTCGTAGGCTCAGGTACTTCAGTAGCCAGTTCTGCTTCTATCAAGCTCTCAGCTCCCGGCTCCACAGTCCAAATCTTAATGATCCTAAAGCCTGCACCTTCCAGCAGCTTTCACCAATCCTGCTCCCTGCGCTCACCCGAAGAATAAAGAGCCATCATTATGATGTCGACCGTGGTGCTGATCCAATGGGCCCCAGTATCAGGAATGACAAATTCATTGATAAGAAGCTTGCTGTACTTGGGAGTCATAGCAGGCTTGAGATTGGCAAGGATCTCGGCGCACTGCTCGTCGGTCCAGTCATGCAGGATTGATCTCATGTAGTATGCTCGGGCTCCTGGTAGCTATCAGCTTCTCACAAATGTCGCTATTCGGGGAGAGATTGACCTTTGACATGCTGCTCCGTAAAGAAATCGTGGGCCATCGTCCTGATACTCTGATCTAGGCCTGTAGCCTCCTTGATAACCTCCGGCTTGTCCTGTAGTATCAACTGCCCATGCAAGCCGGGGTACTTTCCATGGAATTCTTGGAGGTTCGTGCCAATTCCTCCCCCAACATCAACAAGAAGAACAGCGTCTCCCTCTCCGCTTACTCCTTCAACGAGATGTTCCTCAACTGGATAGAAGCCGTGGTCCATCCAGGTCAATCGGTCAATCTTGCGCCCAGCCAGGTAATTACCGAAAGCAATACCCATTGCTGGACGCTTTGAGATCATTGTCCAGAAATTGTCCGGGGTTTGATGGCCGTATTGATACGGTCCGATAGAAGTTTTCCGGGGATTTTGGTATCCGGTCATCGCCAAGTACTCGTGAAGTTTGCGCACGGATGGCCCTGCAAGATCAAAGCTGGCAGAAGCGAGGTAGGCTTTAGCTTGAATCTCAAGTATGTAATCTGACTATATTGAAGCACACAGAAACCCACCTGATTGGGAAGCTATCCCGGTGAACCTCCATAGATAAGGCTTTCGACACAGGCGTCGGTGAGTACTGATCGGGACCCGTTTCGTAAAGGGTCCCCATGGCCGCCAAATGCTTCAGCATGCGAGCTAGGGTTGGAGAATAGCCACTCTAGAACGGCTACCAACCGCAAGTTGAACAGTGTTATATACCTAGCAGCGAAGGATCCGAGCCAGTCAACTCAGACAGCTCAGAGCTGGCTTTAATGCCGCTCCCAGCTTCCTCCCACTTATCGAAAAGGTGCAGGTCATTCGCTGTACAAAGGGCAGCATGGTGTGCTTGCTGGTAACAAAGGAAGTCGGTTAGCGGTTATTTGAGTGCCAAAGCAAGGTTGATTAACCTCTGCATAGTGTGTCCTGGTTATCGACTCCGAGGGCGTTTCCAGTGCGTAACATAGCGCTTGTGCTGCAGCCAGGCATTGCTGCCTGGCCTGGCCGCCTCCTTCACCCAATCCCATGCCATTCGCTTCGATTTCTTTTAGCAAGGCTGGAATATCATAAGGGTTTGGTGAGGGTGTCATGTTTGATGTCATTGTTCTCTATTAGCGACGAGAGAAGAGGGTGAAAGCTTACTTTAGTAGGGAGATTCATCGTCAGACGTCGCGACATCCCGGGAGGCATCTTTTAGGTCGAATTCAGACCCAGCAAATAAAATAATAAGTCCTGTCATGAGGGTGGTGCCACGATAGCCAGCCACTTTATGGACCCCGTAAGTCTGATTGGTGGTTATCTCCTATCGTGCATGAGCTCAACGTTGAGGTTAATGCAGGTTGATCACTAAGGCTGCGGGTTCGTTACGATCTCGACCCGTTGTGGCACAACATGGATTGATGATTGTTGATTAAACAATTTCTTTTCCTACAATGGAGTATAAAGCTGAATTCAAAACGTGAGCTTACCTTTTACAGACCAGAGAGTAAACAGAATATAATAAAAGATTTGACCATCACCAAAAGGGAAAACGCTCGCCTCTTGGTGCTTACCAAAACAGGAGAGAGCCGTAGCATAGCCTCAGACCAAAGATGCTCCAGCCTACACCACAGTGGTATCTCAAGCACTCACATTCATCCTTCTTCCAAAGCCGTACGTCCAATTCAAATACGCCCCTACCCTTTCTGCATATGCCACCTACCAATCTATACCTTTTACCTTTGGCAGTCCGTAACCTAACCTAATATACCTAGTCTATAAACCTCCTCGGTATCTTCTATCTAAGATATCTATTTACTTTAGCTCTTGTTAAGCTTATATATATATTTTCATTAGTGTCTCCCTTTTATTCCTGCCCCGCTTAATTCCGCTTGATAACCAGATATGAAACTCGTCCACTCACTCATTAACCATTACTCTTTCCTCCTCCTATCGCTCCGATGCCGAGCCTGAATACCAAAAGTCCCCATGAACTCCTCCCCAATGACCGTAACTTGGGCACCCTATCACCAACACAGTCAGCCATCTCACAATCTATATTCCCCAACGAACCCCATAACCTCCCTCCTCCCCGCAGCAGACCCGCCATCCTTCCTTTTCATTATCCATATCCCTAACCTTTCCCCTCACATACACCCTAAATTGAACCGTCTAAATGCTGTCTTTGAGCCTAACCATCTTCGCTTCTGACATATTCGCTTCTCTTGCCCATCCTGGGCCTCACCATCCTTATCTATACGCGTCTCCCCCTCCTGATCTATACGTGTCTCCCCCTCCTACTCTGCACGGATCTCCCCACCCTCATCCCCATCCCCATCCCCATCCCCATCCCCATCCCCATCCCCATCCCCATCCCCATCCCCATCCCCATCCCCATCCCCATCCCCATCCCCATCCCCATCCCCATCCCCATTCTTTAACTTCAACCAGCCCTCCAGTCCCACTTTTACGTTTAGATTTTTGCCGACTCTGAGTACGGTAGGGATGATGTGGGGTGAGGTGAGGTGGAGGAGAGTGGCGTGGTGATGGAGCGGGAGGGGGGAAGGAAGCTGGGGAGGGGGGTTGAAGGGGGTTTGGGGTGGTTGGAGCGGAGGGGGGGAGGGATATAGGGAGGGGAAGGGGAAGGGGGCGGGAGGGGTGGGGTATTTGGAGCGGAGGGGGGGATGGCGGTTGTGTTGTTGTGGCATTAAGCGCACAGTTTATGAATAAACTACCCACTCGAAAGTCTTCGTACAAACGGTCCTTCTCTACCAACGTGTATTCACGCATTTATTGCTGAGGAGTCTATGTCACCGTTTTGATGTATTAATTCGGACTGGTATGATCTGACTCTAGTGAAATGCTTTTCGTATTGAGATACATCTGATTTAAGGAAAAGTCATCTCGACTGATGATTGCCTCGCAGCCTTGTTGCATCATTTTTTGGTGTAATCTAATAAGATTATGGAAGACAGGTAGAACACAAATCGCTGATCGTCAAATCTCGTAGGCCATATCATACAATATATCTCGTGACTGTCCCTTCTTCTAAACATACTTCATGAATCATGGGAAAACAGAAATGGCACGCCTTTGACGATAATGTTGAACCAAGTCCTGGGTTTTCCGTAATTGCGATGATCGTACGCTCCAAATTTTTGTTCACCGAGGTTCTGTCTTAGAGACAGATAAAAACCTATGGCACAGTAGACCAGAATATTCATGAGGTTTCGGTCAACCGACTATATCCTTCGCCGTGATCTTCGAGAAGGCTAGTGTTTCCTGTCTCTCCCATTGTGGCATTTGCAATGCCGTTCGGCACAGCAGTCCCAATCACAGACAAAAGCCAACCGTCCGAGCCATCAATATGCATCCATCCTGCCCGTGCCGATTCACATTTCGCGATTAACCAGTAAGCAGCTCCAGCGATCTCCCGCGGCGAGAGACTTATTTCATCATTCGGGCCTATGCAATCCAAGCTAATAATGCAGGGTGCTGGTGTCAATTGGAGTTCACGGCCAGACCAGTGGTATCCTATCGGAGTCGAGGGGTCCGGCTGCTGCATAAGTTGATTCAAGGCGGTTTGGCAGGTGCGGATACTGATACTAATCTCTTTGCCAGTCGGGACTACGCAGGATGGTTTATCCGTCAGAGAGGAGTTACCGGTATTGTTGATGGCGGTGGTAGAGTTTGAGATGACAGACGTGCTGGAAATTGTCGTTGGAATGGACGCTCCTGATGCAAGGAAAGCTGTAAGWATCTGGAAAGTCATAAGCTTTCGCACTGTCTTTAATGTATTCATGATGTTCTCCACATGAACTGATAGATGCTGGACGAGGATCCAGAGGATCCACGGGGCATTAAATGCAAATCATGATAACTAGTCACAACTAGAATACTCCGGCCAATATGTTCCGCTTAAGCGATCGCGCGCACGGTTACGCTTGGGCCAGAGACTGGAGTCTCAATCAGGAAAACCGTTGTGGCACCGCAGTTCCGGTACGACCAGCTTTGTAGCGAAGGAAGTTGGTCCAATGGCACAATTATGCATAACTGACGTGAAACGTCTTTCACGTCTATTGATGCCCGAAATCGCATTCTACCTTACCCGGATCCCCGGATTTCGACGAGAAGGGACCATTGCTCCAATGAAGGTTCAAGACAGACCGTTGATGCGAAGAGAGTCCATCCAACCACGGCGACAGACAGTAAAGGACGTGAAACGGCGCTCGGTCTTTGAGCTCGTATCTGCTGCAGGACTGTTGTTCAAGCCTCCGTAGTCTTTGGGCTTTGCCAGGTGGAAGTGTGGATCTATCTCCCTTCAGGTGATATAGGTTGAAACATTCGCGAATGTATATATCAGTATAGAGTGCATCGAGCTGCCGCTCCTTACAATTTTGCTATTTACGTTTCCTATTGCATCAATGGATGAATAGACTTTTCATCTATTCTTGAAAACTGAGTGCGGCAAAGCTGTGTGCATTGACCCAGAACATCTCAAYGTTGTCATTCTTGCTAGTACTTAGCTCCTAAGATCTCGACGAGTGCTGCAGTCAAGGGAATCGCGGACCATGATACAATTGTCTTGTAACGCAACACAGGAAGGGCTGACACCTTTCAATGACACCCCGCTAGTGTCAATGATGYTTTGATTAAAGGAGCAGTCCCACTTACGATTATCCTCTGGATAATATTGCCTTTGCTGCTTAGTTTCCCACACAAGGTAACTCCAGCTTCGAAAGAGCTCCGTTCACCAACCTACGCGATAGCGAGGCGAGGAGTGCACCTGAATAGAGCGTCAACATCCCTGCAGGTAGCCTCGAAGTTACTGCATTAATCTTCAACATTTGCTATTGCTTCCCTGTGAAATGTTGTAGCTGGAAGTTGTCGTGTGACGACCTTGCAGGGTTGTGGAAGGTCTGTCCATTTACATTAGATGACAGAGTCTGTGGATGTTCTAACTGTTAAGGGCTAGCGCGTATCGGCTCAGTACGTCATACTTCTACTAAAGTAGTCGAGAAAGAAGGTGCGGTTGGTTGATGATGCTTGGTTGGTAGATCAGCTTGGGCCTCCCACCTATCAGAACCAGCCTTCTTTCTACCCCCACCGATTGCTACCATCTCTAGTYGCAACTCGATAAACACTGGGCAAGCATTCAGTGATAGTATGATGGCAGAAGACCTTGACACGGATTCTCTACTGGCATATCCATAGAAGTATCAGAATGCCCCATCATCGAGGGTTACATCCAGCCCCCCATTGAGCAGAACCGAATGTCATTGAATTCACCTTGTAGTCAAAGTGTTAGAACGCTTCTCTGATGTAGTTAGAGTGCGATAAGCCTCTCTCGCTGGACCACGCAGTAGCAGATGTCGTTTTCAGGAGGGACGGCTATAAGCAACGTACGGAAAGGGACCGTAGCGCGGCGAGCTGGAGGGTAATGAGATCCCCGAACACCAGATATGGCACTCGTCCTATCTGAGGGTTTCAAGACTTAAGGTATTGTCCAATCCTTCGGACCTGCATTTTCATAAACGCTAGTCCGACTGGGAAGACCAAATATAAAAAAGAAGATATGGTGGCATTTTAAGCATGCCATGGCACGGTAGTGAGGTCTTAGCTTGACTGCCATGCCACGGTAATGGTCTAAATTTCAACATTCCGTGTTCTCAACTTCTTACATAGTATTTCCGTATATACTGAGGCGTAGAGAAAACATGTTTTCGATAAAGTCGACTGTTCTATRAATTYATTATGACACTACTCGCCTCTCTGCCATTGCAAACTTCTTGTCATTGGTTATTTGCCTTGGGAAATAGTCTTACAAAAAGTATCAAGCATAGATATCATGCATCATGTTGTATTCGAACACGATACTAAACTCACTATTCCCACGACTGAGGTTTGAAGCGACGTATAGTGTCCTCAAATGCCAGTCGCTCTTGTCGATAGCCACGAGCGTTGATYGTTCTTCGCTGTCTGGAAAGACAAGTTCTTGATAGGGAGGAAAAAGAACTAGCTGTATAAGCTTCGGGTCTGAGATGCACGAGATGGAGAGGGTAAAGCAACAGGTTATGGGCTGGGCAAAGATTGCATGGGATCTGGATCGGTCTTTGTGCTCTCAAGTTCTGTGGGTAGTCCTCGTCTATATGATATTCTGCTAATTTAAGAAGACGTATCATCTGGCTAGCAATCTCAGTGCTCATACCTCTTGGCAACCACGTCTCTTAACGACCGTACTTAGAGACTGAATCGTGTATATAATATACATATGACAGCTGCAGCGAGGTTGCAGGAAACAAAGAGGGCTAAAGATACTTTGTCCCACCGAAATATCAACACCAGATAGCTGCCATGGTACCGAAGCAAAACAGAAAGCGAATTCCATGGCAGCTATGAACCTGATGCCGGGCAGGTGCGAAATAGACCGCTGTTCTATCCTTCTCTCTTTCTTTTATCATTCGCGGGTTTGGTCTCCATAATAATGAACGTTGGTTATGTTGGTTATGTCTGTCTTGACTGCTGGGGCCGCTTGTGGTGATGCGGAGGGACCTGAGTATGTTGAGACTGGAGTTGCGATTGGTGCCGGAGATGAGGAGGTAGTATGAATATGAGGCCTGAGTTTGCCAAGAGCGTCAATCAAGTATCCGACAGCAGGTTCCGGTGCAGGTTTGGGTGCAGGGTTGGGTAAGGGGTTTGGTGCAGCTGTTATGGTAGCGGTGAGTGCTGCAAGAAGCATATAGAAAGATATTGAACGCATAGTGTTCGAGTTTCAGAGATATTGGACGAATGGGAAGCAGGAGAGAMTAATGAAAGGCTGTACAGAATGCTGAATCTCTCTACTCTTATATCAATGCCTACAAATATCTTTACAGGGTCTTTGAAATAAGATTCGCAACACCATCGTGTTTGAGGCTGAAACGAACAATCAAGAGGCGCCATGCTACATGCGAACCTCCACGGAACCTGGACTGGCTGCTCAAACCCTGAGGATAGAAATTTTCAGATCCTGCAATTCCACAGCGAAGCGCAGAGGAATGGAAAAACCTTGTTCAAGACGGATACAGACCAGAATTGTGACGTTGCGCTTAATACCACGTCGAGAGAGTGGATATAGTTTCTATTTTTGAAAGCTCCAAGGAATCAAGACACTCAGGTACCATCTMAGATTCGGAGATGATATGTCATCCGGAAAGCTTCCATCGTGAGACACGTGTACCTAGTGGGATGAGATAGCGACACAGAAGCTGAGTGGTCAGAGTAATGTGGGAAAGCGGTCCAAATTCTCCGCAATTGCAGCGCTTTTAATTCCAAAACCGGCCCACGGCAGAGCCACGCGAGCATGCGCTCTATGCGCCATCTTCGTTTGATAGCAGACTTATTGAAACACTGAGCTGCTCAGAACAGCGATGCGACGAGAAGAAAGTTTTATGGTAAGTGCTTCAGGTATGGGGATTAACCCGCTTACCGTACGAAGTATCATATGGTCCTTGGGGGCTGGACCTATGACGTCTTGTGGGCCCTCTTCGCCAAGAAGTTTAACCCTTCTACCCATGTCCATTGTTGTTTCCAATAGGCAAGGCTCATGGTTTGAAAATCTTCTCATAACGAATGYAASAAGTGTCTGATAGAGGAAGCCCCAACTTGTCGAGTGTTATGAGAAAGAATGACAGTCGAGCTTAGGAGCTCGAAGGRGTGATGTTGCGTTCGCCCTCTCCCAAAGATTTGCCGGCTCCGTCGACTCGCTTGCCGGGACGATGTCAACAAGCCTTGCGAATCGTACTCCGCATTTGAATGCCGCCCCATTGGGCGTGTGAAACCCTCATAGAGGCCTACGGCCTGAGTGGGGAAGCCTTGAAAGAGCAATGGAGAACCTCCAGGGCAAGCTCAGGAATCCTACAATATGCCTTCTGCAACAAATACACATACGCCGCCGGTCATTTCTGACCGCAGCGTAGACGCTGCAAGGCCACTAAAAGTCATTTGCATTGGAGCTGGCATTTCTGGCATACTAGCAGCTATCAATCTCCCCCAGCAGGTCCAAAATCTCGATCTGACTATCTATGACAAGAATGAGGAGCTTGGTGGTACATGGTTTGAAAACAAATACCCTGGATGCGCTTGTGGTGAGTTTCGCCGTCTCGTAGCTGCAGGGAAATACGCTAATTGCACATCAGACATACCCTCTCATTGCTATCAATTATCCTTCGAAGCCAATACCTCATGGTCATCATTCTACGCCAAAGCCCCTGAGATTCTTGAATACTGGAAGAAACTGGCAGACAAGTATGGCTGCAGGAAATACATGAAGTTTGGGTATAAGGCGGTTGAGGCGCGATGGGACGAGAAAGCGGCGAAGTGGAGAATTAGACTTCAGCACATGAACACAGGGGAAGTTATCGAAGACAGTGCAGATGCATTGATAACGGCCCTTGGTGCATTGAATGAGTGGCGATGGCCCTCTATCGAAGGTCTACACGACTTCAAAGGTAAGTTGCTTCATAGCGCGGCTTGGGACCAAAGGTTCGACTACAAGGTTAGTTGCTCTATATAGTCTTATATTGCTGCTGACAGATTGTTAGAGCAAGAAAGTTGCTGTCATCGGTGCTGGTTCAAGTGGCATTCAGATCGTGCCCAGCCTCCAGCCAGATGTCGAGCACCTGGACCATTACGTTCGAGGACGAACTTGGATAGCTGGGACATTCGCTCGGGAAGAACTTGACAAGCGGGCTGGTGATGCTGGCAATTTTGATTTCACCGAAGAAGAGAAGCAGAACTGGGCGAAAGATCCGGTGTCGTATCTCGCCTTCCGCAAGAAGATTGAAGCAGAATTACAAGGCGGTCACATTGTTACGATACGTGGTAGTGACGCCCAAAAATTTGCCCGAGAGGAATTCATCCAGACGATGCGGAAACGCTTGTCCAAGAAGCCTCAAGTGGCCGACCATCTTCTTCCTAATTTCCCGCCCCTTTGCAAGCGACTCACCCCTGGACCCGGATATCTTGAAGCCTTGACCGCTGAAAACGTCGACGTCATTCCCACCCAAATCTCCCATGTCACCTCTACTGGCATCACCACAACAGATGGGATCCATCGCCCTGTCGACGCTATCGTTTGCGCCACAGGGTTCGATACCAGCTTCCAGAATCGCTTCCCCATCTACGGCGTCAACGGCACTTCTCTCAAGGAAGCGTGGCGAGACTGCCCTTCAAGCTATTTGGGTATGGCTGTGGATGGATTTCCAAACCACTTCATGTCTCTAGGGCCCAACAGCGGGTTGGGAACCGGCAACCTGCTCATGATACTTGAACGCCAGTCCACGTACTTTGGCGCCTGTCTGGCAAAGATGCAAATTCAAAACATCTCAGCCATGACTCCGAAACCCACCGCAGTCCAGAAATTCACAAAATTCTGCGATGAGTACTTCAAGGGTACGGTGTTCAGTGAAGAGTGCAGTAGTTGGTACAAGGGTGGGAAGAAGGCTGGTAGAATAAGCGCTTTGTGGCCTGGGAGCAGCTTGCATGCTATCCAAGTACTTGAAAACCCACGTTGGGAAGATTTTGATTATGATTATGTAGATGGGAATGAGTTTGGCTGGTTTGGTAATGGGTGGAGCCATCGGGACCACGGCGATGATATGGCTAGGACATACTACCTTGATGGACAGGCTATGCTGCATGAGCCGTTGGAGAAGACAAAGATGGTAGCGAATGGTCAGTTTAATGGGAACAAGATCTTGGATGAGCAGTAGCACAGGTGGTAGGCGATTCAAACAGTTTGGTCGACATCAGTTGTTCTCTTCTCTGTGCATTACCGAGATTAAGATGTTCAAATGATGAGGGTCTCTCTTTGTGGCAAATCGAGGAGGAACGGCGGTCCTCTCCATACTAAGGTAAGTGGAAGTAGATAAGGTAGGTCACCTTAGATAAGGGCTACGCTAAGATAAGGCGCGTCTTAACGCGTCGAGAGGAGCAACCCGTTAATTAGTCTCGAAACCACAGTAGAGTGGTGCAACTGACACTTACTTCAATTGTGACTCTTGATTCTGGCACTTTAAGCATCGTTCATCGCTCTATCATCTTGCGGCTTGTATGTCATCATATAGCCAACTCAATTGGCTGTAATCAAGAGCAAAGTCAGGGTATTCATCAGTGGTGCGGTCTCGCCCGACGAGGTCTCTACCTCCGTGGAGGGTTTCTTGTTTGAGGAACTCATAGCACTTCACTGCTTCAAAAAACCTTCAAATCGTCATGCCTATCCCAGAGATCACCAAGAACGACAACCGTCAGCTTCAGAATGTAGCCAATACTCTGGCGTCAGCCAAGAAGATTGTTATCATCACGGGTGCCGGAATCTCTACCAATTGCGGTATTCCAGTAAGCTCGCAACTGCTGTGATTCCGTAATATGCAAGCAATTACTCATATTGATCTGCAGGACTTTCGATCCGAAGATGGCCTATACTCTCTCATTCAGGCACACCGTGATGCTGCCACTTCGGGCAAAAGAACAGAGAGCAGAACACCCCTCTCCGCAYGTCCTCATACGAACTCACCAATCACGAAGCGGCCGCCAATTCAAAACAATATTAAAGGCAAAGATCTCTTTGATTCCCAGTTGTGGAAAGACCCTACTAGCACGTCAGTTTTCTACACATTCATCGCGTCTTTGAGAAAGACCATCCGGGAAGACGTGAAGCGCTCAACGCCAACTCATCGATTCATCAAGACCATCCGGGATAGAAGGAAGTTAGTTAGATGCTACACCCAGAACATAGATGGCCTCGAATCGCGGGAAGGCCTGACAGTTGAGATGGCTAGAGGCAAGGGAAATCGTGGCCGCTTTACGAAGCAAGCGTTGGAGAAACCGAACATGGTCGCACCGTTCCAGCCTGGCGGCGATTTGGACGGCGGTTGCGAGGTTGTGCAATTGCATGGAGATCTGGAAAGTTTACGATGCACGCTATGTCAGCAGACTTGTCAATGGAAAGAGAAAGACGAAGCACGTCTACTGGGTGGAAAAGCTCCTACGTGCCATTTCTGCAATATTCTCAACGAAGACCGTCAAGACCGAGGAAAACGTGGCACCAAGGTTGGCACTCTTCGACCAAATATTGTTCTGTACGGCGAAGAGCACCCTTCAGCTGACGCTGTTGGCAAGATCACGGCGCATGATCTTGCGTTATCGCCTGATCTGCTTCTCATCTTGGGCACATCACTCCACGTTCATGGACTCAAAGTATTAGTGAGAGAATTTGCGAAAGCGGTTCATGCAAGAGCGGCAGGCAAGGGTAAGGTGGTGTTTGTTAATTTGTCGAAACCGTCTGATAGTGCATGGAAAGACGTGATTGATTATTGGGTTTCAATGGACTGTGACGAATGGGTAGGAGCGATGAGGAGACACAGATCGGATATATGGCAAATCCAGCGAGAACTGAAACCTACCGTGAGCAAAGGTTTGAAGAAGACTATGACAAAACCTATTACAAGTCCGCACTTGCCTGCCCAGGCACTCGAGGATAAAGAGAATGTGCCAGCCGACCAAAACGCAAATTTCGCTTCTAAGATACCACGCCCCATGGTGGTTGTAACGCCAAAGAAGAAGAGTCCCCTACAGGATTTTGCTTTTGGATTTGTGAGTCAGATTCGACAAGTCGCCGCAAACCTGACGCCTACCAAAATGAGCAGAGAACAAGATTCATCGCAGTTGCCCACGCCTCCATCGACCGGCCCGAAATCGACATTTCAAAGGTCTCCAGAAAAGCGTTCTCGATCAGATGATGAAGACTTGCTCGCCACGCCCTCGAAGAGAAGGAAGGCTACTATTTCGATCTGGGAGGATGCATCTTCAGGGACCAGACGGCGGCAGATTCACAGATGCTAGCTCATAGAATAGGTCACGGGACGTTGGGACTAAATCTATATTCTTCGGGTAGATGCTCTTGAGCCTCACTCGAGATCTGGGCGGTCGACTCGGCAGGGAAGTACAAAGGTACAGAAGCATATCAGTCAGCAATAATTCGCTAGTCGCAACACAAGAATCATGACACCACTCTGTTGTCGGTGACTAGTAGTGGCAGTGACTGATTAATCATCCCAGGCTCCCAYYAAGGTACTCCGCGAGACAGTCAAATTTTGCAGAGTCAAGCTTCTTGCCAGCGAATTATGAGTGGCATCTGACGTGCTTCGCCATCTTCAAGACGCGGATAGGTCCGGCTGAGACGGTTGTTCGGTGAAGTCACAGCACTAATCTTCAGCCCTATGAGACTGCGCCCCTTCGTCCTTCATCAACCTCATAACCACCTTCAGCCTTCCATTCTTTCCATCTCTCCTCCATACCTCCAATATCATATCATCTACCGTCTATCTGATATACTCTCACCTATTCCAACCGTCCATCTCAGCCATCTAGGCGCAAATACCATACAAAATACCAAACAGCTCACCACCAAACAGCTCACCACACAAGCCGAACTCAACAATGTCCGACCCCTACCGCCCCTCCAACTACGCCCCCACCTACCAACCCTCCTCGTACGTCCCCCACGACCCACCCTACGCCTCCGGCGCACTAACCACGCGCCCCACCTCCAGCGACCGCTACGAAGACGCCCGCCCCTACTACCCCTCCCAATCCAACCTCGAGCTCTCCCAAAACACCTACCACCGCCGCACCTCCGACACCTACCTCTCCCCCACAGACGACTACCCCTCTCACCGGCACTCCTCATCCCACAAATCTAAAACTTCCCGTTCACATTCCCGCCATAGGGATGATAAAGATGGAGGTAGAGATAAAGCTGGGCGCAGCAGGAGCCATTCCCGTGGTAAGGAATGGGGCGCTACAGCCGTCGGAGGTGCAGCGGGCGCGTTTTTAGGGAATGAAATTGGACATGGGCCGTTGGGTATTGGTGCCGGTTTAATCGCCGGCGCTATCGGCGCGCATGAGCTTGAAAGGAGGCATGAGAAGCATCAGGAGAAGAAGAGGGTGGGACGTGATGGTGGTAGAGGGGGGGACGGTGATAGGAAACATCATCGGAGGAGGAGTAGTGGGGGGTTGTTGAGCGAGGTTAAGGATAAGGTGGAGGGGTTTCTGAATCCGGAGGGGGAGGGGGGGAAGAGGAGGAGTAGGAGTAGTGTGGGGGGTAGTAGTGGGAGGAGGA